>VZRX01018595.1:65747-160964 GCA_013398075.1 Notiomystis cincta | reverse complement strand
GCAACCTGAGATAGTGGAAGGTCGTCCCTGCCCAAAAATCCCTTCCAATCCAAATTCTTTTGTGATTCCATGTTTCCAGTGGGGCTGGATGGCCATGGGGCAGGTTTGCACCACCTGGCAATGGCTCAGTGAGGATTGGGATATTTAGGATTTTACCTCCATGAAGGTTGGAGTTGCAGAGAGATCTCCAGCCTTCCATTGGCTGCCTGCAAATCTCCCTTTTCCCAAAGAATCTGGGGACACACAGGGTGGAAAGGAGATCATGAAGAGATTTTATTTTCCTTGCTTTATCCATGAATTAACTTCTGTTTCCCCCTCCTCCTCTGGAGCAGAATAAGCTTTTGTTCAGGGCAATAAGCTGCAGAGATAGTGGCTGCTTGTGTTTATGTTTTCCATTTCCAGGCAAATCCCATTTCAGAGCCCCCGTGAACGCCAGGCTGGGAACTGAACATCCCGACCGGAGCGAGCTGCGGTGGATGGAGGATCAGAATAGAAGATTGTTTTTCCACAGGGGACTGAGCAGCCAGGGTTTGGCTTCTGATGTCCATCCAAAACACGTGGGTGGAGAAGGAATGCTCTGTTTTCAGTCAGCAATGGAATCACTGGTTTAATTTTAGCCTCTCTGGAGCAAAGCTTGAAGGAAGGAGTTCCCAGAGCAAAGCACCCTACGGAGGCTGGAAGGGGCAGAGGAGCTGGAGTCTCCACATGGCCCCCAGGAACAGCAGTGTGCCCCCAAACTAGGCACCCAAAATTCATTAAATTCTTCTTAAAAATCTGGATGTGACTCCTCTGTGCAGGTCAAAGGAAGCATTGGGACATCGTGGAGCTGTGGGGAGGACAAGGAGAAGCCATGGATGTGCCAAGCTCCGTAAAGAGGAGCCCCACCAAAACACAGGGAGCTTCAGTGGGTGAAATGGCAGGGAAAATTGATCCCAGGAGGGATCAAGCCACTTGAATTCCCTCTGTGACTTTTGGATGTGCATTGACCTCTGTTTTGCTGAGTGGTGCTGCCCACAGAGCTCCAGAGATCCAGCTGGGAGAGGAACCAGGTAAAAAAAAAAAAACAGGAATATCTCAAAAATTCACCACTTTCTTCCTGAACATCCTTCTCTCTCATCCAGGGCTTGCAAAGGAGCATCCAATGCCCCTTTTCCCTCAGCTGCCATAATATCCAGCAAAAGCCATGGCTCAGATTGTCAGGAACACTTTGTTTCCCCTCTCTTTGGAAGTTGTGAAATTTCCCGAAACCAAAAGGATTTGCAAATGTTTTTTGCAAGGCAGGTCCTGCAAGGTGGGAATTTTGCAATGGCAGCTGGTGGTGTAACTGCATTAAATTGGGATAAAACCAGATTCCTGGGGAGCCATGGGCTCCTGGAAGAGCTCTGCTGGACAATGCTGGAACATCCAAGCCATATTCCCAATCCAAATATTTACAATTGGCAGCGTATGGATTTCTTTCTTAACCTTTCCAAGCAGGGAAAAGTCCAAGGCCCAGGTGGTTGGGGAGCAAAGTCCTCTCCCCTTCACAGCTGAAGTTGGATCAATATGGATGTTTTCACATAAACAAGTATTTTTGGGAATTCTGCCACGGTTTCTTGGTGGATTGAGTCTGTCCCTCAGAACTGGCAAGGGAAAAGCCCTGTTTCCATTTCCAGGATATGGTGGAGTCATATCAGAATCATGGAATGGTTTGGGTTGGAAGGGGCCTTCAAGATCATCTCATTCCAACCCCTTCCATGGGCAGGGACACCTTCCACTATCCCAGGTTTCTCCAAACTGGCTTTGGGCACTTTCAAGGATTGAGCTTCTCTGGGAATTCCATCCCAGCCCCACACCACCCTCACAGGGAGGAATTTCTTCCCAATATTCCATCTAACCCTGCCCTCTCACAATGGAAAGCCATTTTCTGTGTCCTGGCACTCCATTCCTTGTCCAAAGTCCCTCTCCAGCTCTCTTGGAGCCTCTTTAGGCACTGGAAGGGGCTCTAAGCTCTCCCTGGCTCCTTCCCTTCTCCAGGTTGGACATTCCCAGCTCTCCCAGCCTGGCTCCAGAGCAGAGGGGCTCCAGCCCTTGGAGTATCTCTATGGCCTCCTCTGGATCTGCTCCAACATCTCCACATCCTTCTGCTGCTGGGTCCTGTGAGTCCCTGTGGTCACCTCCTTGCTCAGTAAAGGAAACACATTTTGCCATGGGATGTCACAGCCCCCACCATCCCATTCCCACAGAGCAGAGGATTTATGACATTTTTGAATTAATTGATTTGCAGCTGAGATTTTTGATCCATGGTTGATCCTTCTGCCTCCATGAATTGCCAAACAAACCATCCTGAATTCAGGGGGTGAACAAAGAGGAGAAAGAAGAGGATTTGCTCTCTGTCCCCACTTGGAATACCTTGGAAAATCCTGACTGGGAATGATGACAATGACATGGAAGCACAGAGATTGTCCCTCTGCTTTCTCCCTTTCCCAAACACGTGGATTCGGGTCTGTGTGCAGCTCCTGGCTGGGAGCGACACCGGAGGCAAAAACATCCCCAAAAACCAGACACCACAACAAAAAACCAGCACCCATTTGATAAATGACAGCAGCTTTTCCTTAAGGATCCTGCAGCCTTTTCTTTTCCTGTTACTGATGTTTTCTTCTCTGGTTTCCATCTAACCCAGGGGACATCTCCTTCCCTTGAGCCCCGCTCCGGAGTCTTGCTGTGATCAGCAAAAAAATGTAAGTCGAGAGTTTGTTTGCCCTTGAGAAGCACTTTTTTTCTCCCCCCACTTGCATTAAAATAGGAAAAACTTTTTGGAGAAAAAGCAAATTCTTTGGTGGTAAATAATTGCTGAGTTCTTTTCAGAGCTGGGGCTGTGTCTGTGGATTTCTGTAGGAATGGGAGGAAGAGTTTTCAGAAGGGCCTGGAGTGACAGGATGAGGGGTGATGGATTTAAATAGAAAGGGGAGAGGTTTAGACTGGAGATAAAGAAGAAATTTTTCACTATGAGGATGGTGAGAAGCTGGATTGGAAATTGTGGATGCCTCATCCCTGGAAATGTTGAGGAGAAGAAGGAGGAGAAGGAGACAGAGACAAAAGGAGAAGGAAAAGGAGGATGAGAAGGAAGAGGAGGAGAGAAAGATGAGGAGAAATAAAAAGGACAGAAGGAGGAGAAGGAGAAGGAGAAGGAGAAGGAGAAGGAGAAGGAGAAGGAGAAGGAGAAGGAGAAGGAGAAGGAGAAGGAGAAGGAAAAAAAGGAAAAGGAAAAGGAAAAGGAGGAAAAGGAAAAGGAAAAGGAAAAGGAAAAGGAAAAGGAAAAGGAAAAGGAAAAGGAAAAGGAAAAGGAAAAGGAAAAGGAAAAGGAAAAGGAAAAGGAAAAGGAAAAGTAGAAGTTCTGCAGCCAGATCACACCCCATGAGTCCATGCCATGGGTGGTGCTGGGACAGGAGGGAATGGGTCATTCACCTCCAGACTCTTCTTCCCAATCCTTCAGGAAAAGGATGCAGGGAACAACCACTGACCTTGGGAGTACACAGGTGATGTTTAAACTTTCTTGATTTTTCACTTCCTCTTTTTTTTGCACTCTCCAATTTTATTTTTTTTTTACATTTTAATTAGGGTATCTCCCTGAAATCTTAACACAGTGATCCAACTGAAACTCACAAGTGCTGGAAGACATTCCAGAGAATCTGTGGAATCCCTGGAATTGTTCCAGCCCAGGTTGGACAGGGATTGGAGCAGACTGGTCTAGTAGAAAGTGTCTCTGCCCAGGTAGGGGTTGGAATTCCATGACTTTGAAGGTCCTTTCCAATCCAAACCATTCCAGGATTCCATGATGTCCCATACCTGCTGGTCCTGCAAATGGATCCCTGGCAGTGCTGGGACACAGGGATTTTCTGGCACACTTGTCTCTGGATCTGCACTGGGGTAATGTTTTAGGACATTGAAAGGATTTATTCTGGGCTGAAGGAGACAATTTAATTCCTTTTCCATGTGTTCCCTTCCCTGGGTGTTTACTCACACCCAAAACCCTGTACTTGCTTCCCCCCGCCCTCCCTTTTTAAAAAAAATTTAAATTAGACTTCCAAAGCACTGTGAATTAAAAGTACCATGAATTCCTCTTGGATATGTTGCTTGTAACAGGAATGGGCTGGAAAGCCAAAAAAAAAAAAAGTTTATTTTTATATTTTAACATTTTTCTCTCTCTTTTGCCCTCTGCACAAATCCCAGGGGAGATTTATGAAACTCTGCCAGCTGCTTGTCCCGAGGCAGGATGCTCCTCTCTATTCCCTGGAGAAGATCCAGTTCATGCTTAAAATGCTGCTTCTCCTCCTCTGGACACCCCCATCCCAAAGCTCTCCTAAGGAGAAACATCTGAGGATGACCCCAAGTGGTCCAAGATCCTCCAAACTTTGCATTTTCTCCTTACAGATTTTGGTGTAAATTGGTAAAACAGCTTTGAGTTTGCCTTTTCCCCGGGTTGGATTTTGTCGGAGTGGTGGATCCACGGCTTCCCTGGGTTAAAAAATGAGCTTTTCCTCCACGTGTGCTGAATTAATTTCAATTCAGAGCAGCTCGTTCCGAGCTCATTAATGCAAAGCACTTGGCTCCCTGTGCCAGCACAAGGGAGGGAAGGAGCAGCTGGGAGTGGAGGAGGATTTTTTTTGGCACGAGTGCCAATTCCTGTCAGTTTGAAGCCATTATGAAACTCTGGGTGGGATTTGGGATCGATTGAAGCTGATCTGAGGCCGCCCAAAGGGAGGAGATCTGTCATGCCTGCCTGCCTGCTTCCCAGCCTGTTCCCATGTGTGCAAGACTTGGAAAAAAGAGAGGATTTAGGGGTTTTTTTGGGCCATTTTAGGCTCAGACTCCCTAAATTCTTTCTATTTCCCAGCTTTTTCTCCCCAAATGATTTATCCCAACGAGCTGGTTCTCCCCATATTCCACTTCAAAACGCCACAAAACACCATAAATAATTTACTAAATCTCCCTTTCCAAGCAGGGAAATTGTGGGCTCATCCCAGAGCTGTGATTTGATCAGAGCTGGGACAGGCAGAACTCCCCAGCTGCATCAGGAAGTGAGATATCCCAAGGGACAGGGTCTGTTTTAAAGGATTTGAGGGGGATAATGGGTTGCTTTTCCAAGGGCTCCATCCTGGTGTTGTGCTGCTCCAGCTCCTTGGCTCAGCTTTTTGTTCCCTGAATAATTTTAGGCTGAAGTTTTATCTCCTTTGCAGAGTTGAAGCTCTGCTGCTCTTTATTTATGGGGTTTATTCCCTCAGGGAAGAATGAAATGATTTGGAAAACAAACTCCTTAAGGATATTCTTCACTTCCACAAGTAAATCTGCAGCTTTGGGACTGGTTTTCCTGCAAAACATTTTAAAAATGACAGCCAAAGTGTGGGAAATAAGGAATCACGAGGCTGATGGGTGGAATTAAAGTTTCCTTGCTGCAGATTGTCCTTTAGATCACCAGGAAAATCTCCCCCTCATGCTGTGGGAAGGCACTGGTGATGGGAGAGGGGACAGGGACAAGGTGTGGGGACAGCTGGGAGAGCTGGATAAGGCTGGAAAGGAGACAGGGAATGGGGACAACCAGACCAGGCTGGGCTGGGGACAGCTGGACCAGGTTTACCTGGATACAGGAGATCCCAAAATCCTGGAATGGTTTGGGTTGGAAGAAACCTTGAAGATCATCCAATTCCAATCCCTGCAATGGGCAGGGACACCTTCCACTATCCCAGTTTGCTCCAAGCCCTGATCAACCTGGCCTTGGACACTTCCAGGGATCCAGGGGCAGCCACAGCTTCTCTGGGAATTCCATTCCAGGGCCTCACCACCCTCACAGGGATGAATTCCTTCCCAATATCCCATCTAACCTTACCCTATTACAGTTTAAAGCCATTCCCTGTGTCCTGTCCCTCCAACCCTTGTCCCAAGCCCCTCTCCAGCTCTCCTGGAGCCCCTTTAGGCACTGGAAGGGGCTCTGAGGTCTCCCTGGATCATTCTCTCCTCCAGGCTGCACATTCCCAACTTGGCTCCAAGATTTCCAGTTTTCAAGTAGATATTTTGTGTTTCACATCTCAGTACTTGCAGCTTTAGTGAGCCCTGGGAGCTGCAGATGTGGAGAAAGGAGGGAAGAAGAAAATTGGGATAAAATATCACCCAAACCCCAACACAAGGGAACATGGAACCAGGGAGAGGCGGAGAAACACTTGTGGGAAAGGTTTTCTAAACAGTAAGGCTGGACAAGGACAGAAATTCCTGAATTAATGGGGTTATTATTGGATCAAAGCACCAGGGAGAGGTGGTGGCTTCTGGAGGGATGTGACAGCAAAGCCTTTGAGTGTCCTTGTGGCAAGGAGAAGGAAAAACCAGCTCTCCTTTTTCTGTGCAGAACTGTAAATAATTCCAGTATTTTGGCTCAGTTTGTGGATCAGGGTCTTGCACACTGTGGGGAAGAACCTTTTTTTGGGACAACAGTCATAGGAGAAATGCTGCAGCCATCTGATCATTGGGAGATGGGGACAGCTGGACCAGGCTGGGCTGGGGACAGGAGAAATGGGGACAGCTGTGTTAGTGTGGAAAACACATAATCACAGTTTGATTCTATGCTGGTGCTTTCATTAAAGAGCTCTGGGAATCAGGGGTACAAACAAACCCAAATCTGACTCCGACATGGACCTGAGATGGACACATTTTTATACTCTTTCCTTACATGGTTGTTGCACAATCATACGTTAATCATTACTTTGCTATTGTTCTGTTGTGTGTGTATTGATTTCACCCAAGCATGAGTTCGAGTTTCTTTTCCCTTAATTGGTGTATAATTACCTATCATTCAGACGGGTACACACAGGTGGGTACACAGGTGTAGGTTCACATTGTTCTATTAAGACAATGCTCATTCTTGTCACTAAGGTCTGCTTTAGCTACCAGGATTTTAGAAACATTTTAACCCCATGTTATTAGCTGGACCAGGCTGGGATGGGGACAGAGGACTTGGGGACACCTGCGCCAGCCTGGGATGGGGCCAGGAATTGACTGGATGAACTTGTGGAAAGAACAGAAGCTGGGGACAGAGAATAGCAAGGTGGCCCAGGCTGAGGACAGGGGACAGGGACAGCTGGACCAGACTGAGATGGGAACAGGGGACAAGGTCTGGCGACAGTTGGATCAGGCTGAGATGGGGAAAGGGGCTGGGGACAGTTGGAAGGAACAGGGGCTGGGGACAGTTGGATCAGGCTGAGATGGGAACAGGGGGCAGCTGCTCTATCCCAAGCCAGGAACAGAGGCCGGGGCCAGCAAGGCCGGGGCCAGCAAGGCCGGGCTGGGTTAGGCCCAGGCCCAGGCTCAGGCTCAGGCTCAGTTTAGGCCGCGCTGTCCCGTCCTCGTTGCCCGGCAACGGTCGCGGGCGTCACGTGACCGTTTCGGGAGCGCTCACGTGGTCCGTTAGCGGCGGGCGGCGCCGGTTGATGACGTCACGGCGGCGCGGGGCCGTGCGGGAGCGCTGCGGGGATGGAGGAACGGGAGCGGCTCTGCCGGGAGATCCGAGTGCTCCAGGGTGAGGGGAGCGGGAACGGGAGCGGGAATGGGAGCGGTAATGGGATCGGGAATGGGAGCGGGAACGGGATCGGGAANTCCAGGGTGAGGAGAGCGGGAATGGGATCGGGAATGGGAGCGGCTGTGCCGGGAGGTCCGAACCCTCCGTGGTTCTGGAATCGAGGAGGATCGGGAGTGGGAGCGGCTCTGCCGGGAGATCCAAAGCCTCCATGGTTCTGGAATTGGGGGGATCGGGAGTGGGAGCGGCTCTGCCGGGAGATCCGAGTGCTCCAGGGTGAGGGGATTGGGGGGCTCAGGGGTTTCGGGAATGGCTCTGCCGGGAGATCGGAGCCCTCCGTGGTTCTGGAATCGAGGAGGATCGGGACTGGGAGCGGCTCTGCCGGGAGATCTGAGCCCTGCGGGATGTGAAGGGACCTGCGGGGACACGGGGAAACGAGGGGACACCGAGGGGAACGGGGAAAAAGGGAAGGGGGGACGAGGAAAAGAGGCCGAGGTTGGGAAACAGGGAACGGCTGCTACGAGGGGATTCCTGGAGGAATGTGAGAAGATCTGGAAGAGGGATAAGAGGAAAACTGGGCATTCTGGGGGGCGGCGCGGTGTTCCAAGGGAATTTTGGGAATCTGGAATGGGACAGGGAGACACGATGGGGGGACCTGGTGAGTCGGGATGAGCTGTGGGAGGGAGGTTGGATTTTAGGGGGGATTTGGCGGGGGGAGTGTGAGTGGGATGGGGATGGCGAAGATCCCAGAGTGCTGGGAGAGGACTCAGGAGTTCTGGGAGGAGAAGGGGAAGTGATCCAGGGCGTGCTGGGAAAAGGTGGAAAGGGAAAAGACCCAGGAAAAGCCGAGTGGGCCGAGGCAGGGAGGGAACAGAGCCCACGGAGTGCTGGGGGATTTTGGGGTCCCCACACCAGGGAATTCCCAGATTGCTGCTCCCAGGGGGATCTGGGACTCTCCTGGCTTTGGGAAGGGAGTGTTCCCTGTCCCACAGCCCCAGGCTGGGAGCACAGAGGTGGGATTGGTATCCATGTGCCCTTCCCAAGCTCTGGAAAGCACCAGAACTTATTTTAGCCCCAACACCCTTTATTTTTGTCCCTCAAATTAATTTTTCCTCGTTGTGAAGCCACAACCTCCGCCCAGGACTTGGGATTTGCCCCTCCAGGAGCTCCTACGTGGGGGAATGATGAGAGTGAGGAAAAGAGTCCTTTGCCTTTCCATGAGGAATGTGCTGACTCAGCTCTGCAGGCAGCTCCATGACCCTGGTGAAGGAAAAACTCCTCTGCCTGAAATATCAGGCTCCAAACTCCTTTGGGAATCACTTGTGGGAAAGGTTTTCTAAACAGTAAGGCTGGACAAGGACAGAAATTCCTGAATTAATGGGGTTATTATTGGATCAAAGCACCAGGGAGAGGTGGTGGCTTCTGGAGGGATGTGACAGCAAAGCCTTTGAGTGTCCTTGTGGCTGCTTTGAAGGGAAGCAAGGAAGGGAACTTGGGAATGGTCTGGAGCACCAGGAGCAGCTGAGGGAGCTGGGAAAGGGGCTCATCCTGGAGAAAAGGAGGCTCAAGGGGAACCTTTTGGCTCCCTAAAATTCCCTGTCAGGAGGGTGGAGCCAACTGGGATCAGGATCTGCCAGGACAAGGGGGAAATGGCTTCCCACTGCCAGAGGGCAGGGATAGATGGGATATTGGGAAGGAATTCTTCCTTGGGAGGGTGGTGAGGGCCTGGAATGGAATTCCCAGAGAAGCTGTGGCTGCCCCTGGATCCCTGGAAGTGTCCAAGGCCAGGTTTGATGGGGCTTGGAGCAACCTGTGGAATCCAGGGATGTTGCAGGGGATTGGAACGAGATGGTCCTTAAGGCCCAACCCAACCCAACCCATTCCTGGATTCTGTGATTCCACGACTTTTCCTTCCAGCCTGGCTGATCCAAAACCTGAGCTACAATGTAATTTCCAGCACAAGGAAAAGCACCTCTGTGTTGTTGCCCTCAAATTCCCGTTGGGATCAGGGAGTCAGCTCTGTGTCCTCTCATCCACAGGTCTCATAAACAGCCACAGGAACATGCACGGGAATGTCCCACGTCCGGCGCCATCGGCTCCTCCGAGGTGGAACAACCCCCGCCAGCCCAGCTACACCAGGAGAGGAGCCTTTTCCACCAGGTACCTCCAGCAGGCTCCCAGGAATTTCCACCCACGCCAGACTCACTCCTGGAGGAAAAAATACTCCCTGGACAACCGGCTGGTGGGGTCTGGGTATGACGTTGGAAGCGCTTCCAGCACTTCCCAGGGTTTTGGGAGCTTTGGGGACAGCCAGGCTCCGGAGCCACCGGAATCTTCCCCGGAGAGACACGTGGACTTCACCACGGATGGGAACATTGTTGTGGATATCCAGGTGCCACAAAGGGCTGGCCAGGAAAATGTGAGTCCTTACAGCGACTTTTCCGGGCGGGAAGCGGCGGCTGCTCCTTCGGGGGATGGAAATATCCAGAAATCTCTTCTGCAGAAGGAAGAGAAGAGACCTTCCCTGTCCATTTCCTTCAGTTCCACATCAAGGACCGTGTGCCTGCCTGGAAGTGGAGCTGGGAGCTCCTTTTCTGCCTCTGGAAGCAGCAGTGAAAGTGCCGTGGCACTGAAGTCGGAGCCACAAATACCTTTGGAATTGCCGGATCAGGAGCCAGCCCAGCACCTGGCACAGACCAAGGCAGAACCACCCTCTCCAGGGCAGCCGAGTGGTGAGGAAGTCTGGGATGCTTCCCTACATCCCAAACTCTTTGGGAATGCTGAGCTGCTCTCTCGACCTGCTGATGTTGGGGTGACTCCGGTGAAGAGCAGATTTCCCGTAATTCCCAAAGCTCCTGGCCTCCAAAAAGCTGCCTCAGCACCCATCTCCAGCAAATCTCAGAAATTCAGGAAAAATAACTACACCTGGGTGGCAAACCCTGGGAAAAACTCTCGGATCGTGAAGAGGTGGGTGAGCCCTCGAACCGAAAATGCCAAGAAAGGCATCGCAGGAACGGACAAAGGTGCGAAAATCTCCCCCAAGGCGGATTTGGGAGCAAAGATAAAGAAATTGGGATTGCAATCCAAGCTGGGGGTTTCTCCCAGTAAATATAAGTGGAAAGCCTCCAGCTTGCAGACTTTGCCTTCCACTTCCAAGTCAGCATTCCAGTGGAGGTCTGAGGACCAGAGGAAGCCTCCAGCCCCAAATGTCCCTCGAGCCATCTCTGCCCTGCCAGCTCCAAGCTCAGCATCCGTTGTTCCCAGTGGGGTGAAATCCTTTGGAGAGGCTGCTCTGTCCAGTTATAAAGTGAAGAGTCGGACAAAAATCATCAAGAGGAAAGGGAATGTGGGGTAAGTTGTTGGTTTGGATTTTGGTGTCCGTGGATTCCATGTCAAGCTGTGGCTCTGGGAGAAATTCCAGTGAGGGTTGTGGAGTGCTGGAGGATTTGTAGAATCATGGAATGGTTTGGGTTGGAAAGGACCTTAAAGATCGTGGAATTCCAATCCCCTGCCATGGTCAGGGACACCTTCCACTATCCCAGGCTGCTCCAAGCCCTGTCCAGCCTGGTCTTGGACACTTCCAGGGATCCAGAGGCAGCCACAGCTTCTCTGGGAATTCCATTCCAGGGCCTTACCACCCTCCCAGGAAAGAATTCCTTCCCAATATCCCATCTATCCCTACCCTCTGGCAGTGGGAAGCCATTCTTTGTGTCCTGTCCCTCCAACCCTTGTCCCACATCCCACTCCAACTGTCCTGGAGCCCCTTCAGGCACTGGAAGAGACTCTGAGGTCTCCCTGGAGCCTTCCATTTTCCAGGCTGGGCATTCCCAGCTCTCCCAGGCTGTCTCCAGAGCAGAGGGGCTCCAGCCTTTGGAGCATCTCCATGACTTCCTGGACATGCTCCAGTAGTTCCACATCTGATGTTGGGTGATCCTGAGCTGGACCCTGTGAATCCCTGTGGTCTCTGACATTTCCTTGTTCAGCAAAGGAAGCTGCATTTTCCTTGATTTATTTTCAAATTCCCGTAATTGTTGTGTTGATTCCTGTTTCTGTTTCCCAGATCCTTTCAGTGCTTCCCAGCAGGTTTCCATCCTCCTTGCCCTCCTCCTTTGCCTGGAAAACTGTCAGTGGGTGGATTGTGCTGGGAAAATGACTCCAGGAGCAGCCTGGAGAAGCTGGGAATGTTTGGGATTCTTTGACAGTCAGGGAGACCTCCCATACCTTGCTAAATTCCAGCAGAACCAGGGAAGGGATCGTCCCCCTGTGCTGGGCACTGCTGAGGCTCCTCAGATCCTGGAGGCAGGATATTTAGGATCTGGAGCATGTCCAGAGTTGGGAATGGAAGCTGGGGAAGGATTTGGAGAACCAGGAGTGGCTGAGGGAGCTGGGAAAGCTCAGCCTGGAGAAAAAGGGAGGCTCAGGGGGGACCTTCTGGCTCCCTAAATTCCCTGACAGGAGGATGGAGACAGGAGGGATTAGGATCTGCTCCCAGGGAACGAGGGACAGGACAAGAAGAAACAGCCTCAGTTTGCACCACAGGAGGTTTAGTTTGGATATTGGGAAAATTCCCTCCTGGAAAGGGTGGTCAGGCACTGGGAATCCCCATCCCTGGAGGGATTTAAGATCTCTTTGGATGTGGCACTTGGGACATGGTCAGTGGTGGCCCTGGCACTGGTGAGGAGTGCTTGGACTTGACGATCTCAGAGGTCTTTTCCAACCTAAGCAATTCCACGATTCCATGATTCAGTCCCTCACATCTGTTGAGCAGAAGGCAGTGAGTGAGTTTGGCTGTCAAACACCTCATTCTCCATCTGTTCCTTGCCAGGAATTCCTCACATTTGCCCGTTTCCTTGGAATTTTCTATTCAGAGCTTCTCCCCCACCCTCTGCCAGAGGAGAATCCTGGTGGGATTTGACCCCACTTCTTGGGCCCCTGGAGAAGGACACCAGGAGTCTTTTGGTCACTTCCCTGCTCCCTCCTAACTGTGTGACATTCCCTTTCCCAGTTCCCCCACGGATAAGAAGAACATCTCCCCCACCACAGCTCTGAAGAGCCGCTTCCACCTCCGGAGGAAAAATTCCGTGCGTGGAAAAGCTTCGGTGACGCCGAAACGCTCCTCGCCCCGGGGCCTGGTGCAGATTTCCAAGCACAGGCTCTGCCGAATGCCAGCGACCAGGACACAGGTGGCCACCAAGGAAGGTAGGAACAGGCATTCCAAGGGCTCACTGACTCAGTGGAATGATTCCAAGAGTTCTGGGATTGAGGAATGCGTTGCCGGAGTCCTCCTAGAGTTGTTGGTCCTGGGGCAAACACTGAGGAGAAGTTTGACTCCGTATCTGTGTTGTGCTTTGGTATCTCACCCAAAAGCTGCTTCCTGCTTTTGCTGGGGTTTCCCTGGATTTTCAGGAAGGTTTTCCATGAAGGAAGAGATTGGCAGAGGCAGGAATACACGTTCTCTCACCTGTATCCCAGTGCCGTGTCCAGTTTTGGGTCTAATTTGCTTAAAACACCAATAATTAGCAGAATACGGAATCCATCATGTTTGGGAACAGGGAATTTGCATCCATGTCCTGCTGCCTTGGAGCAGAACTTGGAGCTCAAAGTGGCACCTCTGAGTGCCTGGAATGTTGTTGGGATGTTGGTGGCTCCAAGTCTGGTTCTGCTGTTCCCAGGGGATATTTTTGTGGATAAAAGGTTTCCCCCACTTGGGATTCAGTTTTTTCAGGTGGATATGAGGCACATTTTCCCTGTGGCCCTGTGAAATTCCCTGTGGGAATTGCTGGGAGCTGGGAGAGGAGTTCAGACCACAACGTAACTGGGATTTGTCTCCAGTTATGTTTTGGGATTATTTGATGCTCAAACAGCTCTGTTGAGATGTTGCTGAGTTTTCCTGGAGGAGAGATTTTGGATAAGAGCTTGGAATGCCAGGACGATGGGGAAATGGCTTCCCACTGCCAGAGGGCAGGGATAGATGGGATATTGGGAAGGAGTTTTTCTCTGTGAGGGTGGTGAGGCCCTGGAATTGAATTCCCAGAGAAGCTGTGGCGGCCCCTGGATCCCTGGAAGTGTCCAAGGTGAGATTGGATGGGGCTTGGAGCAACCTGGGATAGTGAAAGGTGTCCCTGCCCATGGCAAGGGGTTGGAATTCCATGATCTTGAAGGTCTTCTAACCCAAATCATTCTATGATTCCATGAAAAGACAGAAACAGAGCAATTTGGGATTGCTACAGCATTTTAACCTCAGAGGGAATTGAGGCAGTGCTGATTCCAGGGATATCAGCTTGTTTGGAATCCTGGTTCCTTGATTGAGGGGAATGTTCCCATACTGAAATCTTGATTTTAACTGGATAGGAATGAAAGAATAAAGCAAGAATCTGATTTTGCTCCAGGCTTTGGGAAGTTGGAAAATAAAGAAAGTTGGAGAAAGGAAGAAGAAAATGGGAATAGGTCTGGAAGTGACCTTAGGAGAGCAGGTAGTTCATTCCCCCCTCCAAAAGTGGATCCAATTATCCAGCTTTTGCTGACAGATATTTCTCTGTGTGGTGCCTTCTCCTTTGCAGAGAAGAGAATGCCTTGAAATTCCCTCAGTGAATTTTGGATTTGCTTCCTTTGATTAAAATTGACTTTCTGGATTTGAATCCTTTTTTGCTTTAAGATTTTTCTTGGAGAGCTTCAATCCCAGGCAGAGGATTTGCAGCTTCATGTGTTGGAATATTCTTAAACTCTGGGTTTGGAAAGCTGTGGAATTATTCCAGGGCTGTTCCTCCATGTGCTCCAGGACTCCTGTGAGCATTTTTTCCCCAGGTTTAGTAGGAAAAGATTATTGGATGATGGATGGGGCAGGGATATTCCCAAGTCTGGGAAATCCTGGATGTTCACAGGGATTGGGACAACTCCCACATTCCCCCTGTTCCCTCTAAATGTATAATTATGGATGTGGTGTTGGTGTCTTCTGGTTCCACAGGGAGCTGGGAGTAAGTGAAGTCTTGTGGATTCAATTCCTGGCTCCCAGGTTATCCAAGAGCTTTTGGGGGGGTTGTTTTGGTTTCTTTTTGGGGCAAAGTGTGGATGTTAATCCCAGCAAAATACTGTGGATATCAATCACCACAAAGTGGTGGAATTTTCAGTCTTTCCCATTTCTCCTTGGACAAGTGTGAGGGAACTAAATGGGGTTGCTGGGATACACTGGGAGCAGAGCGGGGCAGGAATGGAGCAGGGAGGTGGATCCATTTCTGGGATCACACTGGATGGAAAGACAGAGGGGAGGGATGTTCCCAACTTCCTGCATGTCAGCGTGGCTGGAAGAGCTGGATCATCCCCTTCCCTCCCCACGGATGTGGGGCCTGTGGTGACGCAGCCTGGCTGGTTTCCTGTTTATCTCGTTCCACAGGATTTCGGGACCTGTGGCACGACTCTGTGAGCTGTACAAAGACATTGCTCCTGCTTTTCCCAAGTCCTTGTCCATCTCCTGACTTTCCAGTTCCTTTCTTGCACCCAAATGGATCTGTTTGGATCTTGTCACTGGGGAAGTTCTTCCAGCCACTGGAGTACTCTTGTGATTAAGTGGAATGCTTAATAACAGGTCTCATATTGGAGTGTGTCCCAAATGGAAGTTTTTCCAAGGGGATGGTGGAGCAGTGAGGTCAGACTGCCTCAGTCATTTCTGGGATCCTCAGGGATGTGATGGAAGAGGGATAAAAGGCAGTGGTTGTTTCTCTCATTATCCAGGGAAAAGGTGGAGGACCAACAAGGAACATCGAGGTCACGGGCGCCACTGTGTTGGATAAAACCATGGAATGGTTTGGGTGGGAAAGGACCTTGGAGGTCATGGAATTCCAACCCCCTACCATAGGCAGGACACCTTCCCTTATCCTAGGCTGCTCCAAGCCCTGTCTGACCTCACCTTGGACACTTAGAGGGTGGGGCAGCCTCAGCTTCTCTGGGAATTCCATTCCAGGGCCTCACCGCCATCACCAGGAAGAATTCCTTCCCAATATCCCATCCATCCCTGCCCTCTGGCAGCGGGAAGCCATTCCCTGTGTCCTGTCCCTCCAACCCTTGTCTGAAGTCCCTCTCCAGCTCTCCTGGAGTCCCTTTAAGCACTGGAGGGGGCTCCAGAGTCTCCCTGGATCCTCCCCTTCTCCAGGTTGGACTCTCCCAGCTCTCCCAGCCAGTCAAAATGCCAAATGAGCTTTTTGTCCTGTCCCATCACCTTGGAAATCCTTTCTCCACTTTCTCCAAACTGAAGATGGAATAGTCCCAAAAGTTCAGGGGTGGCATCTTTTTCTCATCAGTTTTGAGGGAAAATGCCAACTTCTAAGTGAGGTTCAAGTGATCCAGATGTGATAACAGCGGGATATTCCTGCTTTTCCCATCCTAAAAGTCCCATGCCAGAGGATATGGGAATCCCATGCTTTTCTAATGGCTTTTTCCCGTCTTTATCTGGGATTTCTTGCAGGATGAGCCTTTTTCCCAACTTATTCTTTGATGACAGATAAGTTTTTGGAGTTGGGAACTTTTCCTCACCGTTCCTTGGGCATCTGAGCTGTCATTTCTTATTCCTAGAGTTTTTTCCGTAGGAAAAACTAGGAATAAGTGCTTCAAAGGAAGATGTATTGATTTTTTAAAATGTATTTTAACATCAGAGATATGGCAAATGTACAGAGGAGGAGAATGAGAGTGTGATGTGGGAAAAATTGGGATTTTTGCAGGAGAATTGAGGATTTTGGGAGGCACACACAGCCCTGCAGAGGGCACTCGTGCCTCTCCCATCTCCTCAGTCCACCTTTTTCTGGTTATTGATGGCCTAATTTCGTCTTTATGTGAAAGAAAGCAGATCTGGAGTAATTTGCAGCAATAACCTGCTAATGCCGGGCCAGTATCAAAATTCCCATGTTCATTCCCGGTGGCAGATAAAACACTAATATATAATTATCCTTGCAAATTGGATTGTTTTAAATAACCAAAAGGCTACGGCCGGGGAGAAAACCATCCCATTTCCCTGGAGTTCCTATTGCGGGGTAATTGCTGCGTTCAATCAATTTCCTTGGCATTAGAAATTCCATCACAATCAACATTAAGCTTTATTCATTGTGATGGCAAAGAGCCGGATCATTTCTCCTCTTTTCCTTAACTGGCAAAATTAATCAGGGAAAAGATTTTAAACATTTACCCGTGCGAAAGAGGTCAGCTCTGCCACTATATTGCTCAGCAGATAAGGGGGCTAATAAAAAGAAAATTGAATTACTAATGATCGCCAGGAACAGAGTATATAAAACCTGGCAATCGCCCGGTGCAGGAAAAAAGGGAATCAATTTTCTCCGGACAAGGTGCGCTCGTTTTTTATTTTGGCTCATATTATCAGCAATTTAATTGCAGAGAGCATAAACAGGAGGAAACAGTTAGGGAATAATGAGGCTGGAGGTGTAAAATCCTGCAGGATAGATGCTGGACACAATTTATTTGGCACAACAGATAATCACTTTAATTGAATCCAAAAGTGCAGCGTTCAGCAGCGCCGGCTCTGTGCCTCGCCCGGGGGGATCATGGAATATTACAAAGAGGCTCCTCCGTGTCTTCTCCCCCTCTGTAATGTCCCCTTCCAGGCAGGACTGCTCCGGGATTGCTTGGGCACGGTCACAGCTGGCTGGAAGCAGGAGATGGAGAAAGCAGGAGGGAGATTCTCCAGGGACTTTTCCTTATTTATGTGTGTTTGTTCCTTAAATAATTTGGCGCTTGCTGGGCTGGATGGTTCCGTGGGAGATCGGTTGTCTCCTGCTTGAGGTGAACTTGGAAGCATGGAATGGTTTGGGTTGGGTTGATCCTTAAGGATCAACTTATTTTGCTGTGTCCTGAGGTCAAAGCCTGGCTCTGTTTTCCTGCTGTGACTTCTGGGTCTGGGTATTAAAGGAATTTTTAAGGAGCTTTTCCATGTTTTCCTGGGAGAAGTGGGTGGTTCATCCTTAAATTTGGATCCCAGAATGGCTTGGGCTGGGAGGGACTTTGGAGATCATCCAGTTCCACCGCCTGCCATGGGCAGGGACACCTTCCACAATCCCAGGTTGCTCTAAGCCTCATCCAGCCTGGCCTTGGACACTTCCAGGGATGGGGCAGCCACAGTTTCTCTGGGAATTCCATTCCAGGGTATCCTCACTCTGATAGGGAGGAATTCCTTCCCAATATGCCACTAAACTTTCCCTCCTTTATCTTAAGTAGATGGGGAATTGTTGGAATGACCCATTTGTGGCTGTGCAACTCCATGGCTAGAGGAGGAGTAAATTGGGAGCGCATCCCTGTTGGATCCACTACATCTGACCTGGCTTTGTATTGTTTCCCTTGAAGATTTTCCTTCCCTCCTTATCTTTCCCCTTCTCCTGCTCCAAACTGAGATAAGCTAGTAGTTTGTGTTGTCAGCTTCCTGCTTATCCTGTGTTGCCATCCCGCTGTTGAAACTGCCAAACAGAAGGAATCCTGTTTGTATTCCCTTCTTCCCTGGGAGAAATTCCATACGATTCCGCTTCGCTCTGCGTCTGCAGAAGCTTCTACAACACTTTACTGCCGGAATCATCCTCCAAAAAAATTCCCTAAACCCTCATTTCTCTCCTCCTCACTCCTTAGGATGTGACATGAAGGGGTTGGGATGGGTAAGGAGTGTTTGCTTGGAAAAACGCTGGAGGCAAAAGCAGCAGGAGCTGCTTTGCATTACTCAGGCGAGTAAAGGGGGTGTAAATGGTGAGGAGCAAGTTATGGGTGGCATCCGAATGCTCAGCTGCTGATAATTTTATTGACACCGGGGTTTGGATCCCTCTGGCAGCTCTGGAAATCCCAGCCCTGGATTTTATATCCTCTCCTATTTTTTTTTTTCTTGGTGTTTCCAGTGGGTTGATTCCCGGTGGGACAGCAATTCAGGGATTTTTTTTGGAGGTTTCTTCCTTGATTTGTTTTATTTTATATTTCCTTTTTTTTCTTTTGAGTTGCGCGAGGTTTTGCTGCTCTTCGAGGCGACGCCTCCGATCGCGTTACGGCCGAGTTAAGCTCTTGATCCCTTCCCTCAGGGAAGCCCTTGGATCACACACAGAACTCCTTGGAGTTGATCACATCTTTCTCTCCTCTCCATCATTACTCCCGTTCTCCCGAGTTCCTTCCAGCTGATCCAAACCCTTCCAAGGTCGCCGCTCAAGGCGAGCGTCGCTCCTCTGTCCCACCTAAGTTTGACCTTGCCCGGAAATCATTCCATTGCCAGGTCTCTTCCCTCTGGCTTGTCCTTGGGAGCCAGGGGTGGAGCGTGGCTGCCGAGGTGGCTCCTCACTCCTTCAGGAATTGGGAAAAGTTCACATTCTTGGCTCTTTGCCGGCCCCGGTTACGTCAGTGGTCGTAAGTAACGGTTTTGGGTTTCCGCCTTGACTTGGCATTTCCAGGTGACTTGTCCCGAGCTGCAAGAGGAGCTGCAGGCGTGGAGCCAGGATTGGGAATTCTCTTTGCAGAGCCCTCTTGTAAAAATAGCAGCCTGCTGGGAGCGAGGGGATGGGCCTTGCTCAAGGAAGTGTTCCCATGTAGTTGTTGGATTTGGGATTGGGGAAGTCGGTGACTGTGACAGAGGGGACATCCAGAGGGAAATGGGGACCCTGAAGGTGACGATTCCTGAGTGTCTGTTTCCCTGTGGAATTCAACCCGCACACTCAACTTGTTGTGGCAGCCACATCCCTGGAAGTGTTCCAGGCCAGGTTGGATGGGACTTGGAGCAGCCTGGTCCAGTGGAATGTGTCCCATGGCAGGGAGGGGGAATGAGATAACCTTGAAGGTTCCTTCCCACCCAAACCATGCCATGTTTTAATGAAAGTCACCTCTCAATTCCTATTTTAGGTAGTGTTACCTCAGTATTTTTACCTCAGTCCCTATTTTAGAGCCTCTCCTGTACCAAGTGCAGCTCCAGCTCCACTGAATTGGGAAATTCCATTGGTAGCCAGCAGCTCTTTGGGGAATATTCTATTTATACACTAATAGGAAAAATATTTGGCTTTGGGGATGGATGAGATCCTTCCATTGGCTCTGACCCTTGATATTTCCAAGTCTGTGGGGGGCTTTGTCTAAGAATCCAAACCTTTCAGGGATGGCGAGGTGTGGAACAAAAATAGACAGGGAAAAAAAAAAAAGAGGGAAAAAATACAGAAAACAGAGCCGTAGGTCCTGAACTCCTCGTTTGGCCTCCTGGGGATTGCCTGGCCTTAAATATTTCCAGGGATGGAGCATCCACAAATTCTCTGGGCAATCACCATCCTCACAGGAAAGAATTCCTTCCTGATATCCCACTTGAATCTACTCTCAGTTTGAAGGGATCCTCCCTTATCCTGTCACTCTGTGCTCTTGGAAATACATCTTTATCTTGGAAATAGATATTTATTTGTCCATGGGATGCTTTGGCTTGGAAGGGACCTGTAGGAGTCTCCTGATCCAACCAAAAATGAAGCTTTTAAACCAGTTTTGGACCTGCTATTCGGAATTGGATGGAATTTCAGTGCTGATCCCTCTTATCCCTCTTTCTTTCCTTGGACTCCTAAATAAAAGTGAAGAAAATAAAAATTCAAGGCACTTAAAACCCCCTCCATAACCTGAAAAGTGACAATGAGTCCCTTTTCCCTGTTTTTTTTCCCTTCCTTTTGCTATTTTCTCCCACTTAATAAACTGTCTGATGGTATTCCCAGCATGGTCACAGTTGGAATTACTGATGCCGGCGTGGATGATCGGAGTATCCTCCACTGCTCTGTCAGGATTCCCAAAATCCCGCCCTGGCAGATGCTCAATTCCCCGTAAAACCTGTGTAGGTTTCTCTGTTCTGCTTTCTGCTTCCCAAATCCCTGTTTACAGCCTTATTCTTTTAATTTTCTTGGGCAAATCTTTCCATTTGGTTTTCCCTGTAACAACTCGGAAGTGTCGGAGGGAAATTCCTCTCCGTGGCTGCTGAGCCGAGTTAAGCCGTTCATTCCAGGCCTTGCTGGATCACTCCATGTGCTCTACAAAGCACTGGAAATGAGTAAAACCCCCTGGAATATGGAACAGATGCCGGAGTGCACCTGGAATAAGGGATTTGTGGACTTGGCAGCATCTCCTGAGTCCTACAAAACTCTGCTGTTCCAGCAGCTTTGCCGGAGTTTCTGCTTCAGCCTAAGGGATGGGGAAACGCCTTGACTTCACTTGTCAATGGGAATTTTGCTGTCATCCCTTGGGACACTCGAGTTCAAGGAACGTTTCCTCCTCCCCTGTACCTCTGGATAATCCCCATGCGTGCGGTTTTCGGGGGCTGTTTCTATTTTGGATCGTTTGGAATGGTGTCAAGTGGGGATTTTGTGTGGATGTGTGGACGGGATCGGTTCCAAAGCTGATCCCACGTGTTATCGGCCCTTAAGCTGCCCTCGGGGGGCTCTCCATTGGAAAAGGGCACGGGAATTCTTGGAGCCTTAGCGTGGGCTGTAAACTCCAGCATTGGTTGCGATGGGAAACTCTGTGTTGTTCCTCACAGCACCGGCAAATGTCCCGGGACAATCTGTCCTTGGATGGGACAGAGAGAGCCCAGGGAAGGGTGAGTGGCTGGGATGTGCCATCAAACTCTGATTTTTTCCATGGAATCACAGAATGGTTTGGGGAGGATCTTAAATGTCATCCAGTTCCAACACCCTGCCATGGGCAGGGACACCTTCCTGAATCCCAGATCGCTCCAAGCCCCGTCCAGCCTGGTCTTGGACACTTCCAGGGATCCAGGGGCAGCCACAGTTTCTCTGGGAATTCCATTCCAGGACCTCACCACTGTCACAGGGAGGAATTCCTTCCCAATATCCCACCTATTCCTGCCCTGTGGCAGTGAGAAGCCATTCTCCATGTGCTGTCACTCCATTCCTTATCCAAAGTCCCTCTCCAGCTCTCCTGGAGCTCCTTTAGGCACTGGAATGTGCTCTAAGGTCTCCCTGGATCCTTCTCTTCTCCAGCCTGGACATTCCCAGCTCTCCCAGCCTGGCTCCAGAGCAGAGGAGCTCCAGCCCTCTGAGCATCTCCGTGGCCTCCTCTGGACTTGCTCCAGCAGCTCCACGTCCTTCTGATGTTGGATCCTGGAGCTGGATGCAGAATTCCAGGTGGAGTCTCACCTGAGTGGATCAGAGGGGCAGAATCCCCCCTTCTCCTGCTGCCCACGCTGTGGGATGAGCCCAGGACGTGGGGGATTTCTGGGATGTGAGCACACATGGATGGGGCATGTCCAGTTTTTCATCCCCCAACCCCCCCGAAATCCTTCTTCTCTGGGCTGCTCCCAATCCATGCTTCATCCAGCTTTGGGGTGGCAAAGACACGCTTGAATCCAAGGGCTCAGGTGGATCAGTGTCAAATTCTCCGTTTGAGATTAAG
This sequence comes from Notiomystis cincta, assembly GCA_013398075.1. Taxonomy (NCBI): domain Eukaryota; kingdom Metazoa; phylum Chordata; class Aves; order Passeriformes; family Notiomystidae; genus Notiomystis; species Notiomystis cincta. Next base: position 139,030 of record VZRX01018595.1, on the reverse strand, counting down.
AAAAGCAGGGAATTCTTTCCTTTTGAAGAAGAGCCCAACCTGCCACCCAAATATTGTTCCTGGCTGGGTTGAGGCGTTTGCAGTGATTGGTGACCTTAATTTAGCAGCGCTGACTTCCAAATGCTTTCCCTGTTATCAGGAATCCAAGGAGTGGAGTTCTCCCTTATCGGGAGGCGAATCAAAAGGGAATTTGATGGGGTGAAACGAGTCCATCAGAGATCCCGCTCTGTTTTTAAAACAAGATTTACTCTGCTCTCTCCACATTAACTGGGGCATTTTACGGTGCTCCCCTTCCGTGAGCTTCCGTGATCCATCATTTCCCGGCTCGCCTGCCGGAGTGGCTGTTAGATTTTACTACAGCAAACACTGTAAAAGGGCATTAGAGCAGTTAAATCTGGAGTCTTGCTTCCATAAGGAAAAAGAAAATGCTGAATTAGGCACCAGAAAAGGCAACCACAGCGATACTTTAATCTTGCATAAATTATCAGAAGAGTCAGAGGCGAGTGATTTTATGTATTGTTAGAGCTCTGCTAATTAATTATTCCGGAATAATTGATGTTTAGAAGCACCAAAGTTGGGTCCTCTCCTGGCTTAATGGACTTTCAATATGGCAGCTGGATTTTTATTTCTTCCTTAATTTTAACCCTCCCTTCCATGGGGTTAATGAAGTCGCTTTCCTAAATATGAAGGGTCTAAATAATAATTAATCAAGGAAATATCGCTCCATAAATTGTGGATCTAAGTCAGTGGTGGTTTTGGAGACATTCCTGACCTCCAGGGGAAGTTGAATCTCCAGTGGGAATATCTGAAAGATGAAATGCCCTAAAGAAATGGATAAATGCAGATAAGCTGAAGAAGGCAGGGTTAGATGGGATATTGGGAAGGAATCCTTCCCTGGGAGGGTGGTGAGGAGATGGAATGGAATTCCCAGAGAAGCTGTGGCTGCCCCTGAATCCCTGGAAGTGTCCAAGGCCAGGTTGGATTTGGCTGGGAGCAGCCTGGGATAGTGGAAGGTCCCTGCCCATGGCAGGGAGGTGGAACTGGATGGGCTTTAAGGTCCCTTCCAGCCCAAACCATTCCATGATTCCCTTTGATAGGAAGAGATGGCCTTCCTTGGATCGCTGGAATTGTACAGACCTCCTCATCGATTTCTTCATCTCTTTCTGGTGAGTTTCCATTGTTTCCAAAGAATTTCAGATCCCAGTAAACCCAGAGCCCCAAAATGCAGCTCAGGAATCACAGAATTCCAGCTGCTATTAACCCTCTTTGTGGCACCGATGGGGCCGTACTGGTAACCAGTGCCTGCTTTGGGCCACACCAGTTCAGGAAGGATACAAAGAGATGATCCAGTGGGTCTTGGGATTACCTTGGGGATGTGACCTAAGGGAAGAGGTTGAGGGCACTGGGCTTAACTCGAAGAGCTGTGGAGTCTCTGCCTTTGGAAGTGTTTCAGATCTAGGAAGAGGGAGTGGAATTGGTGTCCATGGAGCTCATGCCAAGCAGACGGTTGAGCCAGAGACATCCAGAGGTTCCATCATTTCCATGGATCTAAGGAAGTAACTTAACCTGTTCCAGGGCTGAAGTTCTTACTTTCAGCACTAAAATCCCTTTGCAGCTTTTTCAGGAAAGAATGGAAGCGGTCCCTGCTCTCCCTTCTCCAGCTGATGCCCTGCAGCACATCCATCCCCATCTGCTCCTTCCCAAGTGTTCTTCCATGCTTCTGCCTCTTGTTTTTAAGGAGTTTTGACCTCTGAGATGCTGTTGGATGGGATGAGGATTAGATCTGGCTGAACCCTGGGACTTCACAGACTGGGAGAGCTGGGAATGTTCAGCCTGGAGAAGGGAAGGCTCCAGGGAGACCTTGGAGCGCCTTCCAGTGCCTAAAGGGGCTCCAAGAGAGATGGAGAGGGACTTTGATAAGGGCCTGGAGGGACAGGACACAGGGAATGGCTTCCCACTGCTAGAGGGTGGAATTAGATGGGGTATTGGGAAGAAAATCTTCCCTGGGATGCTGGGAAGGTGCTGGAATGGAAGAATTCCCAGAGAAATTGGGCTGCCCTATCCCTGAAAATGTCCAAGGCCAGGTTGGATGGGAATTTGAACAACCTGGGATAGTGGAAGGTGTCCCTGCCCATGGTGGGGGGATGGAATTCCACGATCTCCAAGGTCCCTTCCCACTCAAACCATTCCATAATTTCATGCCCATGGGCCCACAGAGATCTTGCCCCTTCCTGCTGCCTGTGGACCTTGAGGAATCAGCGATAAAATCCACCCAGGCAGATTGGGCTTTGCAGTTTCCTTCCGGAGCTTGGGAATCATCTGCCAGATTGGATTTTGTAGCACATCCATCCCCTCCCCAGATTTTTGGGACTGGGGCAGATGGGGGTGGTGAGGACAGGTGAGGACAGGGCACAGAGTGAACGAACTCTTGTTGAGCTGAAGCGGTTTAGGAAAACCGGGCCGTGCAGTGCCGGTAAAGCGATCCCTGCTCCTGAGCAATCCCACCCTCCGGAGCAGGGGGATGCCCAGCCCCAGCGACTCTCCCACTGTCACCACTCTCCTTGTGGGGCCGGGCAGGGCGTGGGTGACAGACATTCCATGGCCTGGACACAACGTGGGGAAAGCAGCTTTGTGGAAAAGCGTCCTAAACTTGATATCCTTGTTTATCTCTTCCCAGGCCCTGCCTGGCCCCTCGAGATAAACAGGTGCCACTGCTTGCAATTCCCAACAGCCGCTCCGCTGCCGGAATAGCTCCGAAAGGAGGTTTGTGTTTACGTGGGGAGTTATTCCTGCCTCCCTTCAGGGCTGGAGCATCCCTGTGGCAAATGAGTGTGGGTGGACACAGCCCCAGGACCTGGAGTTGCTCCAGCCTGGCCTTAGACACTTCCAGGGATCGAGGGGCAGCCACAGCTTCTCTGGGAATTCCATTCTAGCTCATCCCCACTCTCACAGGGAAGGATTTCTTCCCAATATCCCATCTAACCCTGCTGTCTGGCAGTGGGAAGCCATTCCCTTTGTCCTGGCATTCTGTCTTTTTATCCAAAGTCCCTCTCCAGCTCTCCTTTAGGCACTGGAAGGGGCTCTGAGGTCTCCCCAGAGTCTTCTCTTTTCTCCCAGCCTGTCACCAGCCCCNCCACACCAGTTCAGGAAGGATACAAAGAGATGATCCAGTGGGTCTTGGGATTACCTTGGGGATGTGACCTAAGGGAAGAGGTTGAGGGCACTGGGCTTAACTCGAAGAGCTGTGGAGTCTCTGCCTTTGGAAGTGTTTCAGATCTAGGAAGAGGGAGTGGAATTGGTGTCCATGGAGCTCATGCCAAGCAGACGGTTGAGCCAGAGACATCCAGAGGTTCCATCATTTCCATGGATCTAAGGAAGTAACTTAACCTGTTCCAGGGCTGAAGTTCTTACTTTCAGCACTAAAATCCCTTTGCAGCTTTTTCAGGAAAGAATGGAAGCGGTCCCTGCTCTCCCTTCTCCAGCTGATGCCCTGCAGCACATCCATCCCCATCTGCTCCTTCCCAAGTGTTCTTCCATGCTTCTGCCTCTTGTTTTTAAGGAGTTTTGACCTCTGAGATGCTGTTGGATGGGATGAGGATTAGATCTGGCTGAACCCTGGGACTTCACAGACTGGGAGAGCTGGGAATGTTCAGCCTGGAGAAGGGAAGGCTCCAGGGAGACCTTGGAGCGCCTTCCAGTGCCTAAAGGGGCTCCAAGAGAGATGGAGAGGGACTTTGATAAGGGCCTGGAGGGACAGGACACAGGGAATGGCTTCCCACTGCTAGAGGGTGGAATTAGATGGGGTATTGGGAAGAAAATCTTCCCTGGGATGCTGGGAAGGTGCTGGAATGGAAGAATTCCCAGAGAAATTGGGCTGCCCTATCCCTGAAAATGTCCAAGGCCAGGTTGGATGGGAATTTGAACAACCTGGGATAGTGGAAGGTGTCCCTGCCCATGGTGGGGGGATGGAATTCCACGATCTCCAAGGTCCCTTCCCACTCAAACCATTCCATAATTTCATGCCCATGGGCCCACAGAGATCTTGCCCCTTCCTGCTGCCTGTGGACCTTGAGGAATCAGCGATAAAATCCACCCAGGCAGATTGGGCTTTGCAGTTTCCTTCCGGAGCTTGGGAATCATCTGCCAGATTGGATTTTGTAGCACATCCATCCCCTCCCCAGATTTTTGGGACTGGGGCAGATGGGGGTGGTGAGGACAGGTGAGGACAGGGCACAGAGTGAACGAACTCTTGTTGAGCTGAAGCGGTTTAGGAAAACCGGGCCGTGCAGTGCCGGTAAAGCGATCCCTGCTCCTGAGCAATCCCACCCTCCGGAGCAGGGGGATGCCCAGCCCCAGCGACTCTCCCACTGTCACCACTCTCCTTGTGGGGCCGGGCAGGGCGTGGGTGACAGACATTCCATGGCCTGGACACAACGTGGGGAAAGCAGCTTTGTGGAAAAGCGTCCTAAACTTGATATCCTTGTTTATCTCTTCCCAGGCCCTGCCTGGCCCCTCGAGATAAACAGGTGCCACTGCTTGCAATTCCCAACAGCCGCTCCGCTGCCGGAATAGCTCCGAAAGGAGGTTTGTGTTTACGTGGGGAGTTATTCCTGCCTCCCTTCAGGGCTGGAGCATCCCTGTGGCAAATGAGTGTGGGTGGACACAGCCCCAGGACCTGGAGTTGCTCCAGCCTGGCCTTAGACACTTCCAGGGATCGAGGGGCAGCCACAGCTTCTCTGGGAATTCCATTCTAGCTCATCCCCACTCTCACAGGGAAGGATTTCTTCCCAATATCCCATCTAACCCTGCTGTCTGGCAGTGGGAAGCCATTCCCTTTGTCCTGGCATTCTGTCTTTTTATCCAAAGTCCCTCTCCAGCTCTCCTTTAGGCACTGGAAGGGGCTCTGAGGTCTCCCCAGAGTCTTCTCTTTTCTCCCAGCCTGTCACCAGCCCCTGGAGCACCTCCATGGCTTCCCTTTGTTTGCTTCCCTCACTTTCTGGACACATCTAAGACATTCCAGCCCCTTGGACTCATCAATAACTTAAACCCCAGGATCCTGTGCCTGGATTCTTTTCCCTTTATTTCCCTTTTTCCCCCTCTCTTCCTGCCCAGTGGGATCCCTGCTCCTTCTCACTGCTCCAGCCCAGCTCTCACGTGCCTCGGCTTAGCACAGGGAATCCTCAGTTCCTCTCCTGGGTGCATTGCTGTCATTCCCTGAGGGAACACTGTGCCCTGCTCCAGGGTTGTGTAGTGGCTTGACTTAGAGACATTCCTGAATGGAACCTCCTTAATTCCCACGCAGATGCTGCAGGAACAGCATCAAGCCCAGCAATAAAATATAGTGAAGAATTCCAGAGTGAAACTGAGATGGGAAACCTCTGCTGCTGCCAGGCTGGAAATCTCCAGCCTGGAGTTTCCCTGGGCTTTTTAATGGAAGCAGGAGCTTGTTTTATGTTGTCTCGTGTCATGGGCTCTAGAGTGGAGCTGGGATCAGCACCTGGAATTCTGGGATCAATCTTGGGCCCCTCATGACAAGAAAGACATTGAGGGCTTGGAGCAGATCCAGGGAAGGGAACCAGGAGCAGCTGAGGGAGCTGGTGGGGCTCAGCCTGGAGAAAAGGAACCTCAGGGTGGGGACCTTTTCACTCTCCACAACTCCCCAAGGATGGAATCAGGTGGGGATCAGGATCTGCTTCCCAGAAATAAGGGACAGGACCAGAGGAAACGGCCTCAAGTTGTGCCAGGGAAGCTTTGCTTTGGATATTGGGAAAATATTTTTCATGGAAAAGATTGTAAAGCATTGGAATGGGCTGCTTGGGGCAGTGGAGGAGTCACATCCCTGGAAGTGTCCAAAAAATGTGTGGATGTATGGATTTGGCACTTGAGGAGAGGGATTAGTGATGAACATGGTGGTCCTGCTGGGCTGAGGTTTGGACTCCATGATCTTGGAGCTCTTTTCCGGCTTTCAATTCCATGATTCCGGACTTCGCTCTGTGTTACTCCTCTTGCTCTCACTCTCTGCCTCGACCCTGTGCCCAACAGCAATGGTTGGGAATTTGGACATGGAATTTGATTTCTCTTTTGGAGTATCCCAGAATCGCAGAATGGTGAGAATTGGGAAGGACCTTCAAGACCATCCAGTCCCCCTGCCCTGCCATGGGCAGGGACATCTTCCACTATCCCAGGTTGCTCCAAGCCCCGTCCAGCCTGGCCTTGGACACTTCAGGGATCCAGGGGCAGCCACAGCTGCTCTGGGAATTCCATTCCAAGGTCTCGCCACCTTCCCAGGGAAGAATTCCTTCCCAACATCCCATCTAACCCTGCCCTCTGATAGTGGGAAGCTATTCCATATGTCCTGTCCTTCCATCCCTTATCCAAAGTGCCTCTTCAGCTTTCTTGGAGCCCCTTTGGGCCCTGGAAGGAGTAATTCAGATTTATTCCTGTTTCTTTTTTTTTTTTTATTTCATTCTTTAACACATTCACAGATTTTTCAGGATTTCTGGAAACATCAATTCCAGTTTTTTTTTTTTTGCCTTGTTATTCCATCCCCGTAATTCCCAGCCAGTTTTATCTTTCCACTGAAAGGACATTTTCCTCTTTTTGCATTTCCATTAATGGATTCTCACCATGGATCCACTTCCCCTTGCGTGCCTGTTCCGAAGGGCTCATTCCACACTAAGTGGTGTCAGAAAAGACTTTCCCTTCCCATTCCATCCTCTTAAAACCCAATCCTGGACATCACAGTGGCCACTTTGGCTGTGCTGACGCTTCCTTTGTCCTGTCCTCTCTTCCCAGGGATCTTAGTGCACATTCCAGGCTGCCTCATTCCCTAATGCTTTGCTTTTTCTCCTTTAAATATTCATGGGAGCAGAGTGGCCGGGTTACTTAATGGAGCAGCTTTATCCTTGGAATTCAAAGCGGAAGTGAGCTTGTCAATATGTTTTAAAAACTTTTCCCAAATCCCAATTTTTAAGTTAAAAAGAATTCTGGCATTGCTGGTTGTGAATGTGCTGCTTTGGAAGAAGGAGATATTCCATGAACTTCCCGTTTCTCACTGGACAAGGATGTTTTATCCTGTTTAAAGGATCCCTAAGGGATTTTTAGTGAGTGGCTTTCCCTGTAAACTCTGGATAAGAAGTACTCAGAAGGAATTTAGCATCACAGACTGATTTGGTTTGTATTGGAAAGGTTTGTATTGGAATGGTTTGTATTGGAAAGGACCTTAAAGATCATGGAATTCCAACCTCTGCCATGAGCAGAGATACTTTGCACTATCCCAGATTGCTCTGAGCCCCATCCAGCCTGGAATTTGGGCTCAAGGCAGGAGTTGCAGCTCCAGATGCTCTTGGATATCCCATGGATTATTGAAGAGCAAAATATAGGAATGTCAGAAATTTTTCAGGGAATTTTTTTTTTATTTCTAGCTCTGCCAACCAGTCAGCTCCCAGGTCATTCAGGTCACTGGTGGGATGAGGGCTGGAAGTCTGAGTCTCCTGCTGTTTCAGTATTCCATAGATTTAGGAGATGGTGCCTGACACATGGCCTGGAGAGAATAATTGGATGTGGCAGCTGAGTGAAAAAGGCTGGATGGAATTTTTTCCTTCCAGTGCATGCAGATGGATGAAATTCAGGATGATTTGTTTTATTTTTATTTAAGAAGGAAAAAAAAAGTCAAGGAAAAGAAAACAAATTCCTGAAAAACCACCAATATAAAACTTCTCTGTTCAAATCAGCTGGGATCAAATGGGAATTCAGCCAAGACACTGGGAGACAGGAGGGATTTCCAACTTCTGGAATTTCTGGTGGCCTAAAAAGATGTTTGCTGTTTGGAAATACTCTTAAATTGGATTACTATCAATCCCTGGAATACCCAGAGAATGTCTTTCAAATCCATTTGGAGTTGATTAAAACCAAACAGACTTTATTGTTGCTGGACCTCCATAACCTTGGGATAAATGAATTTACTGCTCTTTCTGTGTTTTCCTGCCTGGAAGATGGGAAGAACAGATCTGGGAAAAAGAGATCAGTGAGATATGGGGAAAAATCCTCAGCCAGATCCCAGCACTGTGGGATCCAGGGAAAAATCTCACCTACTGGGAAGGAATTCTTCCCTGTGAGGGTGAGGAGGCCCTGGTACAGGTTTCCCAGAGAAGCTATGGTTTTCCCATTTCTGGAAGCATTCCAGGACAGGTTGGATGGGTCTTGGAGCAATCTGGGATAGTGGAAAGCCTGACCATGGCAGGGGATGGAATGAGATGATCTTTAAAATCCCTTCCAAAGCATTGCAGGATTCTGCTTCCCTGTGTTCTCACTCCATCGTGGGTGTGGCTGTTGATCCTGTGGGTGCCATTCCTGCAGGTGCTGGGGACAAAAAGCAAAAGAAAATGGGGAGAAAACCAAAGGGGTTTGGAGATGGCAGAGGGAAGAGGATGAGGGCCAAAGAAATCATGGAATCATTGAAGTTGGAAAAGGCCTCTAAGATCATTGAGTCCAACTGTGAACCCAGCACCAGACCATGTTCCCACATCTACGTATTTTTTGAATCCTTCCAGGGATTGTGATTCCACCACTGCCCTGGGAATGCCATGCCAGGGCTTGTCAACTCTTTCCATGGAGAAATTTTTCCCTCATATCCAAGCTGAACCTCCCCTGGTGCAACTTGAGGTCGTTTCCTCTCATCCTGTCCCTCATTTCCTGGAAGCAGATCCCGACTCCCACCTGGCTTCACCCTCCTGTCAGGGAATTGCAGAGTGAGAAGGTCCTTCCAGAGCCTCCTTTTCTCCAGGCTGAGCCCCTTTCCCAGCTCCCTCAGCTGCTCCTGGTGCTCTGTTCCCTTCTCTTGGACTCACTGACCTTAGAGGGCTTTTCCAACCTTATCAATTCCACGAGAAGCAGGGACTCAGGATCAGTGCTGGGAAGAGCTTGGGGAGAGCTGGATCAGTGAGAAAGATGCTGAGGGTATTTTGTGAGCAGGATTTTAAGGAATGAGAGGAAACCTGGAGTTGCCACCCTTTTCCCTCAGGAGTGATGGAGGGATCCAAGCAGAAAGGAAAAGCATCAAAGCCCGGCTTGTTTTTCCTCCCCTCCAGTTTTCTCCAGGTTTGGAAAGTTTATTTCCGAGGGAGAAGAGCGGAGCAGCTTTTTTCCAGCCTGGAGTGGTGTTAATTGGTTTTTGTTTGAAATATTTACGGGATGGGAACATCAGGGATGAGCTGCTCTCCCTCTAAGTGGCCTTGACAGGTGACATTCCCTGGCAGCTCCAAGTCCCCACGGTGCAATCGGGTGGATTTGAGGAGTGCTGACTCTCCAAATAAACCAGGTTTATGGATCGGCCTCAATCTTGTCCTAAGTCTTGGGTTTTTTTGGATTTCATGGAAATGTTTTGTGTGGACTGGTAATGGTTTGGGATCTTTGGAAGTTTTCTTGTTCAGGTTGATTTGTCTAAAATACAGTGCTAAAATCCTGGGAATTTATGGAAAATTTAATCTGGGAAGTAGGATCTGAAGATTGGTGGGATCTTGGTATCCCAGCATGAGGAGAAGGTGTGTTTTTAGGGATTGGAGTATGTTTGGAATGTGGGGCGGCCCTGGGAAACAGCTGGGAGGTACCAGAGGACCACAGTGAGCCAGAGCTGCATCTGTGACAGCAAATCTGCACCTGGAAATGTGGGAATTTCTTGGAAAAGGACATTGAAGGAATCTCTGCTCTCTCCTTTGTCTTTTTGGCCTTTTCCAGGCCAGGTGGGTAGGACTTGGAGCAACCTGGGATAGTGGAAGGTGTCCCTGCCCCCAGCACAGGAGTTGGAATGTGATGGTTTTGGAGATGCATTCCAACCCAAAACCATTCCATGATTCTGTGATTTATTTTTTTTTTTTTCCGTGGAGCTTTATTTTTGCTGGAGTCCTCAAAGCAAGTGTGCCCCTTTTCCAAAGGAAATGTGTCCCTTCTCCCAAAAATTTGAAAATTGAGCAGCTTGGTCAGAGGGATCTTTGGAGCAAACTTCCCTGCGTGTCCATCAGGATATTTCTTCCCTGTGCTCTCGTGCTGCCCGTGTTGTTTCCAGCCCTGGGAAGCTGCTGTGTGTATCCAGCAGGTTCCTCTGGAATGTGGTAACCCCATTCCTTGGGAATACAATTTGAGCTATGACATAATCCCTGAAGCAAGTGAGGAGCCATTAGCAGCTTCTTCCTTACGGCAGTTGGTGGAGCGGAGCTGTGCCTTGGGATTCTGCTCATTCCTGGGTATTTTCTCAGGCTCCAAACTCCAACAGGTGGCACCCGGGAATGACTGGGCAGGGAATTCTGTTTTAAATCATTCAGCACCTCGGAATGGCTTCCCCTGTTTGTCTGAATTATAGCATTGACTTCCAGAATTCCTTAAGAATATGCCCTTAATCGGCTCCGTGCAATGGGAGGATCCCATCCCGGAGCGTGACATTACCTGCGTTCCATCTGCTCTCCAGAGGATCCCGTCTTGGGAAAGGTAAAATTGGGATGAATGAGAAGGAAAAGGAGCTTGAGGTGGCCCCAGCTTGGATTACAACTGGGTCACAAGTGTTGGAAAACATTTATGGAGGAAATCCAGGAACACGTGGATGCGCTCCATGGATCCAGCACGTTCCGGGCCCCATCTCCCAGGCTGACACATTCTGTAATCCTTCAAATCTGTTGGGATGTGGGTGTGATCCATGGATGAGCATTTTCCTCTCTTGGCCCAGCTTTCCCTTTGAAAATTTGGGATAAAAATGAAATAAATAGGGATATCAGTGAGGATCTCAGAGCACTTCGTAGGAAGAGCTGCTGGTGTGGGAGTGGGAAAAAAGGACTGGAAGGAGCAATGCTGGTGTTTCCCTTTTTAACTGGGAATTAGGGAACTGTTGGATCAATGTGGCCAAAATTCTGCTTTTCCCAGCTGTCCCTGCTGCCACCAGTCTCTTTGCTTGGATTTTCTCTTAATTTCCCTGTCTGGAAGCAAATACACATTTGAATTCCATGAGAATCTGTGCTCAGTCCTTCATTATCCTATTCCTGGGAGATTTTTGGTTGTCTCTTCCACAGCTCCAGAGAAAGGGACAAGATGAGGTGGTGATTTGGAAGTTTATCCCTAAAATTCTTGGATGTTGAGTCTGAGAGAATGGGAATTGCGTGTGAGAAGTCAAAAGCTTAAGGTGAAAGTCAAGGAGAAGGGAAAAAGGAGATGTGGGATGTTTCTGTGGATGTTTCCATGAGTGGTATCCTGGTCATGGAACATCCCCTGGACCCAGCATGGAAAACAGGAGCTGGGAAGCAGCAGCATCTCCACAATTCTCCCTCCGTGCTATGTCCAGGAGCTCTTTCCATGGGTGAAAGGAAAGGGAATGGATTAAAAATTCCATAATTAGCACAGCCATGGCTCTGCTCCAGTCTCCAGCCGGCATTAATTAGTTATCCCAACAATTATGGCATTGTTAGGAAAAATCAACTCATTAAAGCTCTTTGTTTTGGATTTGTTTGGCACCTCCTGGGATGGGATCCTGGACAATGACTGCAGGATGCTGAGCAGCTGCCAGCGGAGTGATCCCATTAAAATACGGAGATCCGATCTCCGATTCAATTCCGGCTCCCAAGACTATCCTGGGAAGTTGTTTTGTTGCTCCCAAGAGCATCTCCAGCTCCAGTGTCACGTTGTCACCCCTTGGAATAGGCTGAGTTATGGCTGTTGTTATTTAAGGAGAAATATTAATGGAGCATTTCCTTTTAATCCCATAACTCTTCCTTATTTTCCTTCCTGTAATCCTGCTTTTCCTTCTGCTGTTCCTTGCAGCAATCCCTGCTGGATTTCAGTGCAGGAGCAGGAAATTCACCCCCCTAAAATGCACTTTATTATCTTTATTTGCTCTCAGATTCTGGGTCACTGCTCCTTTCCCTCCCTGACACTTCTTGGGAACAAATGAATCCTTATGTTGTTCATCAGCTCTTCGGAATTGTTGGGAAAGCTCCAAGTATTTTACACCCGTAATGGAAAATAATAAGCACTGCTTTCCTGAGTTTTTGTGTGATTTCAGGGAATTTTTGTGCAGTGGAGGAGCAGAGGTTGAAGAAGTGATTCCTGTGATTCCTTGGAATGCTGCTGCTTGTGTTAGAGCCAAGCTTTGGCATGGGAATATTCAGCACTTGTGGGAATATCTGTGTCTGGATTTGGTCCTGTGAATAATTGTCCTGATTTAGTAAAATTTAGGATTTATTTTCAAGTGTCTGTTTGGCAATCCAGCAAAATAAAGCCCTTCCTCATCCATGGGATGGGCAGAGCATGGTTTGGGAATTTTGAAGGTTGTCCAATTCCAACCCCTGCCATGAGCAGGGACATTTTCCATTATCCCAGGTTGTTCCAAGCCCCATCCAACCTGGCCTTGGACGCTTCCAGGAATGGGGCAGCCACAGCTTCTCTGGGAATTCCATTCCAAGGCATCACCACCCTCTCAGGGAAGAATTCCTTCCCAACATCCCATCTATCCCTGCCCTGTGGCAGTGGGAAGCTATTCCCTGTGTCTTGTCCCTCCATCCCTTATTCAAAGTCCCTCTCCAGCTTTCTTGGAGCCCCTTTAGGCACTAGAAGGAGCTCTAAGGTCTCCCTGCATCCTTCCCTTCTCCAGACTGGACATTCCTGGCTCTCCCAGGGTGTCTCCAGCCCTTGGAGCATCTCCGTGGCCTCCTCTGGATTCACTCCAGGACACCCATGGATTGGGATGGAGCTGGAATTAGAACCAAGGCTGTGACCCCACATCCCATGGTCCTGGCAGGTCCTTGGGCTCAGTGGGTCTCTGAAGGGCTGGAGTGATCCTCTTCCATGGCTGTGAATGCTCCAGGATATTCTTCCATCCAGTTTTTCCATGTAACAGGAATATTTGCAGATGTGAAATGCCAGAGTGCAGGGATACGAATGTGCAAGAGAGAAAAGACCTTTCTCTTTCCTCTAGGATTACCTAAAGGAATTGGAATTCTTGCTAATTAAGACTTATTTCCCTCCCTGTGCTATCCCATATATTACTGTTTTCCAGTGCAGGAAAATTCATGGAAGTTTTCTGTAGCCATGAACAGAAAAGAACATTCCAAGAGCATCCCATGGATTTTTGAGGTTCTTATTGTGGTTCTTATTCCTTTGAGTGACATTTGTACATCTCCAGAGATTGTCTCATCCCTCAACTCCGGAATCTGCCCATGGAAAAGGAACGAGGAATGTCCTGAACTGCTCCTGTCCAAGGCTGTGCCGTGGGTTTGACTCCTGGAAGTTGATTTCGCCAGGCTGCGGAAATATTCCCGCTGAAATCCTTAATGAAAACACCTGTTCCGAGTCATCATCTTTTCCCTTTTCCATCTCTTGTGTCCATATATAACAGCGGGAGTGATGAAAATTCCCAATTAGCTGCCTGTGAGAAAACGAGGGAATGCCAGCTGTGAGCAAGCCACTTCTCCCTCCCTAGGGATAGAGTAACCTTATCCCATTCCCAACTTCCCTCCCAATACTCCCAAGCGGGGGGATCTCTTCTGGGGGAGACGGCACACGAGGAAAAAGGGGAAAACTGGGAACAAGAGGAACTCCAACCGCGGGTTTGTCCTGGTGTGCCGGATCTATCTTTACCCTCCTTGGCTCGGGATAGCGCTTGGATTTGTCGAGTCCCTACGGAAACATCCAGCTTGGCATCCGACTCACGACAGGAACGTCGGCCCTGGCTCGGCCTCCACTCCGCAGCCTCGGGAAGCTCCTCGCTCCTTTCACAGGTGCCTTTCCAATTTTAAAATTCGGTTCGGATGCGTAGAATTGATGGAATTCGTCATGGAAAGCTCCGGGCGAGATGCGATTCCCATAAATTAAAAAAGCATCCCGAGCTGGAGAGGGCTGGAGATCAGGGGCTCTTGAGGCCAACGGGAATCGTGTGGGATTTGATTCCTGACACCTCCCGGGGTAATTTTTGCGGATGATCTCATCCCGGTCCTCTTGTTGATTTGCCACTTGGCTCATCTGATTCCTTGTGGATTGACCCCCCTTCCCTTGTCTGTCATTCCATGAGGGCTGGGAAGGAGTTGAGGAGGTGATGGAGGATGGGTGTTGTTGCTGTGCTCCCTTCTCCTTTCCCTGGGATAAAATCCCTGCTCGCTGTCAGCTCAGTGGTCCTCGCCTTCCTAAAATCCTGGAATAGTTTGGATTGGAAAGGACCTTAAAGCTCCTCCAGTTCCACCATCTGCCTTGGGCAGGGACACCTTCCCCTCTCCCAGGTTGCTCCAAGCCCTATCCAGCCTGGAACATTCCAGGAATGGGGACTCCACAGCTTCTCCAGGTTCCTGCAGGTCTCCCTCAAAAACCAGAGCTGGTGGTGGGGAATATCCCTGGAAGTTGTGTCACTATTGGGTCCAATTCCAGATCTCCTTTTCCCTTTCTTTTTGTTGAATGGAGTGCCAGGACACAGGGAATGGCTTCCCACTGCCAGAACACAGGGATAGATGGGATATTGGGAAGGAATTCTTCCCTGGGAGGGTGGTGAGGGGCTAGAATGGAATTCCCAGAGAAACTGTGGTCGCCCCATCCCTGGAAATGTTCCAGACCGGGTTGGATGGGGCTTGGAGCAACCTGGGATAGTAGAAGGTGTCCCTGCCTATGGCAGGGATTGGAATTGGATGATCTTGAAGGTCCTTTCCCACCTAAACCGTTCCATAATCCTAGAATTTGGAGCCTGGACTTTCCAGTTTGGCTCTGGTCCCACCTTGCTCCCTGCAGTGTCAAGAACTTCCCAGGTACCACTTCCCAAATGCGTTATTCCAATACCAACCACACCTGCAAATCCCCTCTCTCCCCTTTTTTTTTTTCTTGAACTTTTCCCAAAGCTCCCAAACAAATGGGAAGCTCCCGGTCAGCATTTGCAGCTGTCCCTGTGCTCAAGCTGGTGCTGAAACAAGTGGGGTGGGGTGGGGTTTATTTTCCCTCCCCTTTTCTCGCCGGGAATGCCACAGGGCTGGATAATTCCAGGTGTCTGATTAGCCACGCTTAATTAAGAACCGGGAGAGCCTGATAGACTCAGCAGAAGGAAGCCTGGAGGGAACGCTCCGCTCCTTCCCTGTGGGAATGTCAGCTCCAGGCTACCCAGTCCTTTGGGATTGCTGTGTCCTCATCTTCCCAATTTCATGGTTTTCTTGGAATAACCAGTTGGGAAAGGTGTCCTGAGACACTGGGAAGTAGCGGAGTTGTTGCTGGCAGCAGAGCAGGACATTCCTGTGCCCCTTGGAAAGCGTGGTTTGGGATTTGGGATAAACCAGGGCTGCTGCCTGTGCAAAACCAGGGATTTTTGGCTCCTTAAATTCCACCAGGAAAACACTTTTCCCTCCCCAGACAGTTCATTTAAAGAGGAGCAAACATCCCCCTCCTCAACTGTTGATGCTCCTCTGGCTCTATCCCATCTCAGGATATTCCATTTCCATCCATTTCCCGGGATGGATCCTTCACCTTGGCAGCTCCCTGAGGCAGGAGCAGCCTCTTCCTTGTATTTCTCTGCCTCATTGACTCCCATCTGTTCCCATTCTCCAGCTTCAAACCTATTCCTTTTGGCTTTTCCCTGTTTTTCCCCTTCCACTTTCCCGTTTAATTGTAGCTGTGTTGTTGGACTCAGCTGTTTTCCCAGCGCTGAAATGCAGAAAGAGATTTGGGAATGGGAGAGGGGTTGGCCAAACACCACCACCCCACCCCCCTCCGAGGCTTTGAGCAAGACCACATTCCAAAGGGATCATTTTGGGATGATTTTTTAGGGATAACTGGACACAGCCCTGCACCAGCAGCTTCCCTGGAGAGCTTAATTCCCTGTGTGTCTCACTCCAGCAAAACAAGAAGGGATCTTTTCCCTGTATTCCTTAGTTTGGGGGTAGATTTTTTCCCTGTATTCCTGGGTTTAATTACACCAATTTCCTAATTGGAAAGGAAGATTTGGAGGGATAGCATTTGGAGCCTGTACTGCAAAGTTTAAAATCCCTGGATTCTTTCTCCCCCCTCTTTTCCAATTCTTTATACATTCCAGATTTTATAAAGCATATTCAGGCACAGATATGGAAAACTATGGGAAGAAATGGATTTTTTCTTCCCTCTTTTTCCCGTTGGGATACGGAGAAGCAGGATCTGACAGCAGGACCCGCCGTGGTACCCTCTAGGGGGCACGATGCCTCTGCCGTTTTTCCAGAGAAAGGGTTTTTTTTCCCTAGGGAAAAACGAACTGAGAGTCACAAGAAGCAGCAAAATATCCGTGTGTTCAGCAGGAATCGCACCCTGGCCGGAGCTGCTTGGAATTTCTCCAGCAGTGATGCCCTGCCTTCATTTCTGTGGGAATTTTAGGGCATATTTGGGTTTAATCCCTAACTTTGCCCTTCGATCCCGAATAAAGAGAGGCTTATCCCGGCTCCTCTTTAATTGAACCCTCTGGGGTCTCCATGCATCCCAGATAATTTGGGATATCCTGGATAACCTGTGAGGTGCAAGAACTGAATTTAAACACCGTGTTTTTTTTTTAACTCCTTCATTCCCGATGTTCCCGAACTGTCGGGAGTGAGAGCGGAATAAGATGCCGAGAAAATTATGCTCCATGAAAAAACCCTTTGGGAATAAATCCTATTTTCCAGTGCTCCTGTAATTACCTTTTCCCACTCCGTGTGGCATTCCTGCCTTAGGGACAAAGCTGGTGTTGCTTTTGTGCTGCCTCTGGGATGTTTCCCACACGGACCTGATTCCTGTCCCGTTAATTGATTCCCAAGACCGGTGAGTTCACCGGGAATTTTTTATTGGATCAGATAATTTTATTTCCCTGCCTTCCCAAAACTTTCACTCTGTTTTTAACCACAATTAATTAATTAATTAATTGCTGCTTTAATTGCTTTACAAGGAGAGGGAACGGGGTGGCATCACCTCCGGACCCTGTGGAGCAGAACAACAGCAGGAAAGGCTCCGTCGGGAGATCAACTCCATCTTTTCCAATCGGTCCCTGCTAACCTGGATTATTTTAGATTTTATGGCAAGGAGTTTTGTGCCAGAGTGACCAAATTAGGGAGTGAAGGGATCCCTGTAAAGGATAAAAATGGGATATGCATCCCTGACTTTTCATGGAAAAAATTCGGGATTTAAAAAAATCCCAAACCACCTCCAATTATAATTTGAGTAAATAGGAACATTCCCTTTTTATGGCATAAAATTCCTTCTGCAAAATAAAAAAACAACCTCCAAACCGTCACTTTTCCATGAAATATTTTCAGGCTGGGATTTTTTTGTTCCTTTTTTTTTCTTTTACATCCCCAGGAGGATTTTGTTGCGGAGAAGGGAATGTTGAGGCACAAGCTGTGTGCTGGAACTCCGCTCCAGCCCGATCCTGCTGCATCTGCTTCCCCCTGCCTCATCCTTCTCCACTTTTCCTGCTGGGTCAGGATTTTTCTGGCTCGTAATCATTCCAGCAGCTGGTGGGATAAAGGGATGCTGACCAGGAAATTACCTGGGAGCCGGGAGCAGCGGCACCTTTATGTCACAGAGTGCCAAAAATCCGTTTTCAGCACGGCTCTGTTTGTCTGAGGAAGGCACAAATTTATGGAAAAGAATGGGGAAAGATCCCAGCTCTTTTCTGGGAATCGGGATGAGGGTTTGTTTTTTTTTTTTTTTTTTGGAAAAGGCTGAATTGGTGATTTAAACCTGCTCTGGTAGTGATTTAAAGTGGGGTTTGGTGACATCCTGCAAAGTTTCCCCAGGGAAAATCAGCTGCTCCTGCAACTTGAGGCTCCTGGAATTTCGTGTGGGAGATTGGGATCTCCAGGAGATTCTTGGTAGAGCAGGGCAGAACCTTTGTGATTTGTTTTCTAGTCAGGAAAACTGGGCTGTCCTGTGCATTTGGTGTTTGGTCCTGCAGATTCCCATAAAAGCAGGGCAGACCCTTTGGGATGTATTGTCCTGCCAGGAAAACTGGGCTCTCCTGTGTTTTCAGGCTCCTGGTATTTGTTTTAGGGGAATTGGGTTTCTAGGAGATTTCTGGAAAAGCAGGCAGAGCCTTTGGGATGCGTTGTCCAGTCAGGAAAACTGGACTGTCCTGTGGATTCAGGCATTTGGTGTAGGAGAATGGGATCTCCAGGAGATTCCCAGAGGAACAGGGCAGACCCTTTGGGATGTGTTGCCCTTCCAGGGAGCACATTTGTCCCAGGATTTTACCACCCATAAAAAGGGAAGTGGAAAACTACCTAATTCCATAGGATGAATCCTTTCCTCTCTCCTGCCCTGTGCCTGTTTTTAAGGAATAACAGCAGGGCAGGTGCTGCCTTGGGAATACAAAGCTCTGCTCCCGTTTTCCCGGTGTCTTCCCCGGGCTTAGGAAGTATCCAGTAAATCAGACACTCCCGGCTCACTCCATCCAGTAATGAAGTGGGAATGAACTCTGGAAAAGGGAAGGGGGGGGGATTAACTCCCCGGAGATTGATGGGATGTGCTGACGTCGGGGCCCAAACACGACCATCTCACTTTTCCAAGCAATCCATCTGGAGCTTCGGTGATCTGTCATCCCGGGGAGCCGGGAAATTCGTTAGGAGACTTGGAAAAGAGCTCCCACCTTTGCGGTTTTTCGGCCGCTCGCTCCCTCCCTTCGGGAAAGAGTTGAGGGGGGATGCAAAGGAATCTTGGGAGCTTTTTTTTGGGATTCCTGAGGGTGTTAATTTGGTGGCACAGGAGTCTAAATGGGCTTAAACACTTGGATGAATCAAGGAATTCCTTGACATTTGGAAAAGTCGGTTTATTCAGGATTCTTTTTTTAAGGTAGGGCCAGAATGGAGAACGGGAAGGAGATTCCTTAGGATTTAGGGCAGTCAAGGAAGTGTTAAAGCAGCTTTGGAAGGAAAAAAAGATGATTTTGGGAATTTTTGTACTATTTCTCCTTGTTTTTGCTGTTGATCCCTCTGTCTGCTCTAGGAGGAGTCTGTCATTCTGCTTCCCGATTTTCTTGCTTTTAAATGAGGAAAAGTGGGATGTTGAGGGCTGTGTTAAAAAAATTCCTCTGAGGTATCCTAAGGAAAAGCCGAAGTATTCCCCATTGTGCTCCTTCCTGCCTGGATTTGCATCAGAATTAATCCCGAATTCCATGTAATGATCCTGATTAACCACTTTTTAAATGGAGGGAGAACGATCCTTGGAATCTGGGACCTGGAATGTGACAGGAACTAAAACCTCTTTAAAACCTGAGGTTTTCCTGCAGGGATTTGCAGGAGAATTAATCCCAAATTTTGTAGAATGATCCAAATTTTATAAGGATGAATCTCTGGGAGTGAAGGGCAGAATGATCCCTGGTATCTGAGACCTGGGATGAGACAGCGGCAAAAGCTCCTTTAAACCTCAGCTTGGGGTTTTCCTGCATGGATTTGCAGTAGAATTAAAGTGAAATTCCATGTATTGCTCCAAATTAACCACTTTTTAAGGATGAATTTTTGGGAGTTGGAGGGCAGAGTGATCCCTAGACCCAGGGATCAGCGCTGGGGCTGGGTCTGGTTTTATGCAAAGGGCCACACAGTCCTTGGTCCACACTTCCAGCACACAGTTGTTCCCAATCCAGAGGCACAGCTGGCATGCCATGGCCGTGTCCCAGCATCCCAGGATGTATTAATAGTTTGGGAATTCACGGCTGGACCGAAATCCGACTCCAGCCACTTTCCCACCCTGCACATGGACACCATTATTTTGGAGACCCCAGCGCTGCCATTTCCAGCACCTGATGCTGGAAAAGTGCAGCTCTTTTGTTTACATCCTGCTTTTTATCCTCTCTCCTGGATTCCTGGAGAAGGGATCAGGTGTTAATTGAAGGGAGGGAAACCCTGGGAAGTGAGGCAGCACTGATGTCTCCGTTACTTTTCCAGCAAAGTATCCTGGACATTGCCTCAGTTTCCCCACTTGATTCCCTCCTTCCTAATCCTCCCAATTGGTTGCTCCCAGGAAGCTGCGTGGAGAAAGGAATTTCTCCTTCCTTCCATGAAAAGCAATGGCTGGAGCCCTGAGGAACAAATCTGTGTGGAGATGGGTGCAAATATCAGGTGGCAAAATGCAAAGTCCATGAGATAAAATCATGGAATTGTTAAGGCTGGAAAAGACCTTGGAGCCCACTGAGTCCAAGTGTTCCCTCAGCTCTTCCAGGGCCACCACTGACCATGTCTCCAAGTGCCACATCCACATGGATTTTAAATTCTTCCAGGAATGGGGACTCCACTGCCCTGGGCAGCTGTGCCAGTGCCTGACCACCTTTTCCATGAAGAATTTTTCCCAATCCAACTTAAACCTCTCCTGGTACAACTTGAGGCCTCTTTCTCTTGTTCTGTCCCTTGTTCCCTGGGAGCAGATCCTGATCCCACCTGGCTGCACCCTCCTGTCGGGGAGTTATGGAGAGTGAGAAAGTCCCACCTGAGCCTCCTTTTTTTCCAGGCTGAGTCTCCCCAGCTCCCATTGATATTCCAGAGGCTCTCCACAAAAATTATCCCTGCAAATCCATCCTCATTCTCCCTTTCTCTTCCTGCAACTCCACACGTACATACCCTGAATCCCAGAGTGGTTTGGAATGGTTTTGGAAGGGACCTTAAAGACCACCCCATTCCAACCTTTTCCATGGACAGGGACAGCTTCCACTAGACCAGGTTTCTGAGATTCCCTTCTGTGGGAGCAGGGAATAAATATTTATGGAATAAACACACCCACGGTGTACTTTGGCAATGATGTTGTCATTGCTTTGCATCAAATTTGTTGCAAAATCCCGATCCCTGTATCAATAATCACTTCCCAGCTCATTATAAATTTCCATCAGATAAATATTGATATTCCACTCCAACTTTATGGATAAACATCCTCCCGGGCTTCCATATTGTCCCAGGTTTTATGGATAGGAAAAATCAAAGATGGTTTATGATTTGAAGCAGCCTCGAGTTGGTTTGGGTTGTTTTATGTCTGCTTGTGTTAATCAAGGGAGAAGTTTGGGATTTATTCCAAGAGAGGTTTTGGTGACATTTGAGGTACTGGATGGTGTTATCCAGGAGGGAATCCAGAGGGATTCTGGGAAGTGGCAAGTTAAGGGAGAAGTTCGGGAGCTTTGAGCAGGACATGGATATTTTTTCCCACCTGAGAGCCACTTTGGGAACTTCCCGGGAGCCTGCAGCGCCGCTCAGTGTTTGTCTCATCCTCGGATCCAGAGGAGCTGCTGGAGGGGCTGGAAAATCTCCGGCTGTAAATGAAGCTCTGAGGGAAAGTGCTGCTCCCAGGGTGCCTCTTCCCGTGTTCCTCGGGGCGGGAAGCAAATCCCGCAGGCACCTCCCGTGTGATGTCTGCACCCAGCAGGAAGGGGAAAAACGGGAGACAAAGGATAAGAGGAGGAATGTGCTGTGTGCTGCTCCTCTGGCTCTCCCCAGTTTTCTGAATTGCTTGGAGACACGGCACTGGCTCCGTGGATTCCTGGGAGCCACCACCCTGAAGGAAGCACGTTCCTTCCCCAAAGAGCCGAGGGATGTCTGGGGACCTTCCTGCCAGTTTTGGGACTTGATCAGGAACATCAAGAGGAGAAAATCAGCCCAGGGAAGCCTCTTGTCAAGGTTTGTGCTGAGCTTGGAGGAAGATTTTGCTTAATTGATTGGCTTTTGTTATCCTCGAGGATGTTTAGCCCCCTCTGGAAGACTCATTCCTTGGGCTGGAGCTGGTGAAAAGAGAAGTTGGTCGGACACTGGGGACAGCACATCTTGAGCTCCTGGAGAAAAACAGCTGGAATGTGTAATCCTGGAAAAAAGGATTAAAAGCTGTTCCAAAGGGACACGATGAAGGGTCTAGAGGGGAAAAACCTGGAGGAGACTGAGGGAAGAATCATTGGGACCTGGAACTTCTTCAGGAGTGGCAGCTCCAATCTCTGCTCACTGTGACCATAGACAGGACCTGAGGGAATGGCTGGAAATGTGTCAGGGAAGGTTTATGTTGGATACCAGGAAAAGATTCTTCCTCCAGAGGGTGGTCGGGTGCTGGGACAGGATCCTCAGGGAATGGTCTGCCCAAGGCTGCCAGAGCCATTGGAAAGGGCTCTCTGGCACAGGGTGGGATTTTTGGGATGTCCTATGCAGGCCAGGAGTTGGACTCATTAATCCTCATGGTTCCCTTCCAACTCAGAATATCCTATGAATCCAGAGGGTGTTTTGGCTGGTGGACAAATCCCTTTGATCCTTAAGTCTATTCCCCATCAGGCACAAATATCCAAGGAATATTTTAACGTGAGATTCAGTCATTTTCTGTTTTGAACACCTTAAAACTGGTGGAAAAATCACCACGTGCTCAGCTATTTTCTCCTCAAACCCATCTTTTCCAAGAGCATCTGATTCCCAAATTCTCAGCTTTTTTCTCCCCTGTTAATTATTATAATTACTTTTAAAACCTGGCCCCTGATTAGGCACTAGGTGGACACAGTGGCTGGGTTTTATTGCAGAACCTGCTCCTGCTCAAGGAGTTATTTTTGCTGAAGGCTTCCCTGGAACTGCTGAGTCAAGAGAACGCTTTGATGGGATAAACATCTTCCCGCTCCCTTCTGTTCAGACCCTGGAGCCCCATTTGCCTGAGTAAAGACGTTGAGTTTCTTGGAATGCAGCTCCTGTTAAAGGAGCCCTGGAGCAAACACGGCGAATTCTTGCTGTAATTTAAGAGTTTATCCCAAATCCATGAATGACAGACACAAATCTGGGGTCTGAAAGTTGGTTCCTTGTCTTGACCATGTCTCTCCCGAGACCTGCAAGGGGTTTGAATTCCCAGTGATCTTGGAGCTGGTCAGTGCTTTCCTCATGGAGACACCGCCTCGGAGCCACTGGTGGTCACCTGCTCCTAACGTGACTTTTCCAGAAGGCTTTGGCCAAAAGGTCAAAGCTCAAGTGCTCAACGGAGCCATTCCTGATGGATGCACGGAGAGACTTTCAGGGGGAGCACGTGGGGTTTACACAGAAATAGTCGCTCATCCGACTGAATCGTTAATGCCCGTTGCCCGCGGAGACTAATTAAGGAGAGCTGCAGCTGTTTTGGGAAGCACTTTGTGGGGATTACACGGCAAGCACGGGCTGGAGGAGCTCTCGGAGTGTGAAACATTAGGAAAGGCGTTTTGTGCCGCTGCGCTCTGAGGAGTTGAGGGAGGGGGGGTGTGGGGACAGAGTTTTCCAAACTGTTTTCTTGGAGATGGTTTGAGTTTGGCCAAACAACAGGATGGGAATTGTGACAGCCCAGCTTTGGCATGGACATGTCAGGAAGCCTGGGAGAGAAAGGTTGATAATGTGTCCCTGCTGCCTTTCCCTAAAATCTTTCTGCCTTTTCTGTGTGCTTGTGTGGGCAGTGGGGCAGCTCAGGGGGTTGGTGCTTCCCTCTGTCGCGTTGGTGGCTCCAAGGAGCTCATGGAACAGACCTTGGCTTTGTTGTTGTCCAGAGAAGGGAAAGGAGCTGGGAAGGGTCTGGAGCAGCTGAGGGAGCTGGAGGGGCTCAGCTTGGAGAAAAGAAGGCTCAATGGGGACCTTCTAGGTCTCTACAACATCCTGCTCCGAGCCCCAAGTCCAACTTGGACTTCAACACTTCCAGGAATGGGGCAGCCACAGCTTTTCTGGGAATTCCATCCCAGCCCCTTTCCACCCTCCCAAGGAAGAATTCTTTCCTAATATTCCATCTAGCCCTGCCCTCTGGCAGTGGAAGCCCTCTAACTCATTGTGCTAAAATTGTGCAATACAAGATTTCCTTTATTCCTTCTTTTGAATTTTCCAATGGTTTTTTATTTGGTAGTTTTATTTATATATCTTCATTTGCATAAGATCAAGTTTTCCTGCACATGGGGCATAAATTCTCCAAGACTATGGATCACATTGGGTTATTGTAAAAGAAAATATACGGCTGGTTTATAAAACCTTGTACCTGGTTTTGTGGAATTCCTGAGCCATCTTAGAAATCTTTGATTCCTTGGTCATAAACCATCCCAAAGGATATTCTGTACTGGATTAGATCCTAAGGCCCTGTGCCTTAGGAAAGAAGAGAAACAGCCAGTGCATGGATCTTCTGGGAGCCAACATTTGAGTTGAGATTTGGGCTGGGAGTCTGGCTGTTCACACTCCCAGTGGCATGTGCAGAATCCCTGGAGCTCCAGGGATTATGGCTTTATGGTTTGCACGTGGGATTTGCTGTGAGCTCCTGGTTCTTTTTATAGAGAGTCTATTCCGGGGGGATTTCGGAGAGGGAATTTCTGACCTTTGGACAAGAAGCCATCAAGCTATGAACCAGCAGGAAATCCGAAGTGATTTAGTCCATGGTCCTTTTTAAAATCCAGCTGTTTCCTGGTTCAGGATGTTGTTTGTTGAGTGATTGTCGTTGCCAGGGGCTGGAGCTGTGCTGAGGCACTTGCCTTGTGTCTTCATGGAATCTAGGAATGGTTTGTGTGGGAAGGGATCCTTCAAGACCATCTCATTCCAACCTCCCTGGGCAGGGACACCTTCCACTAGATCAAGTTGCTTTAAGCCCCATCCAGCTTGGCTTTGGACACTTCCAGGAATGAGTGGGCCACAACCTCTCTGGAAAACCTGTGCCAGGGCCTCCCCACCTTCACAGGGAAGAATTTCTTCCCAATATCCCATCTAACCCTGTCCTCTGGCAGTGGGAAGCCATTCCCTGTCTTCTATCCCTCCACCCCTTGTCCAAAGTCCCTCTCCAGCTCTCCTGGAGCCCTTTTAGGCACTGAAAGAGACTCTGAGGTCTCCCTGGATCCTTCTTTTCTCCAGGCTGGACATTCCCAGCTCTCCCAGGCTGGCTGCAAAGCAGAGGGGCTCCAGTCCTCAGAGCATGGCAGTGGAATCATCTCTGGAAGTGTTGAAGAAATGTGTGGATGTGGCACTTGGGGGGACATAGTTTAGTGGTGAACATGGCAATGCCGAATTAACAGTTGGGCTTGATGATCTTGGATGTAATTTCCAATCTCAACAATTCCATGATTCTGGGTTTATCTTACGTCATGCCTCCTGGGTCAGGGCATGTGAACTGGGCTCCCACATGGCTTGAGAGGTAAGGAATTCTACGGGACTCACACCTAGAGGATTTATTCAGAGGAGGAGGTGGATTGTAGCTATTTCTCCCTCCAAAATACGTATTTGCTTTAATAACAAGTAAGAGCATGTGCCCTTTTCCCTGAGACTACAGAAGAACTCTGGAGTGCTGTCAATAAAAAGATTTTCTGACAGCTTCAGAAGGGAAATGAAAATTTATCAAATATTTCCCCCCTTCTGGAGCAGCTCATCAGATGTGGAGGCTGGAAAAGGGAGATGTGTTCTTTCCCTCTCCCACGCTGACACCCCCAGGTGATCCTGAGGATGTGACAAACGGAATGCTCTGCTCACATGTCACTCAGGCTTTGGAAAATTAATTTTTTGTTGGCACAGAATCCAGATGGCCCCAGAGGTTTGAAGTTGCAGGAAAAGATTGAAGGAAAGTGGTTTGGGTTGGAAGAGGCCTCAAGGATCACCTTATTCCAACCCTCTGCTGTGGGCAGGGAGACCTTCCATGAGTCCAGATTGCTCCAAGCCCAGTCCAACTTGGCCTTGGCCAGATGCCATTTCCTTCAAGCTGTGCTATTGAAGAGGCTGGGATTATGCTCAGGGATGCAGGGATAGAAACCTGAGTGTAAAGCGCTGGATCAGAGGGTATAGTTGGGATTATGGACATTTTTGGTAAAAGAGCTTTTGCTTTCCACCAAAAATGGTTTTTTTTCTTTGTTTTATTCTCTTCTTCCTTAGCAGCCTTGGATTTAGCAAACTTGGGATCAGGTGACTTGAAGGTTTGAGCTTTCCTTATTACACTGCTGTAGACCTCAGGAACTGAGGAGCTGCCAATGCCAAAGCTTTCCTCTTTTCCCTGTCCTAAAAAAGTAATGTGGGATCATCTTTGTGCCTTTATGCTTTGAAACCATGGCCAAAAAGAATCACAGAATATCCTCATTTGGAAGGGACCCACAAGGATCATCCAGTCCAATTCATGGCCCTGCACAGGACACCCCAAGGATCCCACCATGTGTTTGAGAGGACCTTGAATCAAAATTATTTTAGAGTTTTTTGGTATAGTGCTTATTTGGGATTTTCTAAGGAGGAATGGCTCTTCTGAGCCATCCAGGAGCTAAGGGAATCTCTTTCTTGTAATCCTCTTTTCCACATCATAAATCTCGGTGACCATGGTCTCCATGTGGAATTCATCCAAGAGAAAGTCTTGGCATCGTATTTCCATGATTTAAGCTCTCTCTCACTGCACCCATCCCAAAGAGGACGTTTACTTGCATCAGACCTATGAGAAAATGCCATCTCTGGTGCAGGAACTGTGGTTTTGGGTTGTTGGGTCGCACTTAACCTCTGTTGGTCAAAGTTCTGCCCATGGAATGGGATGGCGGGTAGGGTTTAGGTTCCTCTTGGTGCTGTCCAACCCCACGCTGAGCATGGAATGCCATTGGATTCTTTCTCCTCCAGCACAGCTGAAGCCTTGGTCTTTGGGGAGGTGGGAGAAGTGGATGAGTGCCAAATCCATCCAGCTGGATCACCCAAATGGGCAATCCAAGGAAATCAACCACATGCCCCGATGCTCGTGCACAGCTTAGACTGTGAAATTCCTTATTTATAGGAACTTAACGGATCCTGTAACGGCTTCAAGCAGATGAACACATTTCTTTAAAGCAACAGCAACATTCTTCTGCTTCGAGGGGGAAAGTTTTAACTGAAAGGCAAGATTTAGAGCAGAAATAAGGAAGAAATTCTTCCCTGTGAGGGCCGTGAAGCCCTGGCACAGATTGCCCAGAGAAGTTTTGGCTGCCCCATTCCTGGTAGTGTTCAAGGCCTGGTCGGATGGGGCTTGGAGCAACCTGGGATAGTGGAAGGTGTCTCTGCCCATGGCAGAAGTTCGGAACTGAATGATCTTCAAGGTCTCTTCCCACCCAAACCATTCTTGGATTCTCTGAAGTTGCTTTGAAGGGAAAGAGCTGGGATAGAAACAGCACTGAAAAGACCGCACACGTTTTCCTCTTCTTCCTTCCCATCCATCCTGAGCTTTGTCGAGCGATGGATAAAAAGGGGGGAAAAAAAACAACCAACCCACCCACAATAATCTATAGCAACTGTCAGCCAGCAAACTACTCCCATTTCATAGGGATAGGTTGGATGTCAGCGCGGGATCGATGGCTCTCGCGCCGTAATTATAAAAACTTGCGGGTTGTGTTGCTTGAGTGAGTTTGGGAAGAGTAGGGTCTCAATCTTCCCTCTAATGGGGCTTTGGCAGTCGGTGGCGCAGCGGCTTCGTCTTAGTCTGACAGTGTTGTCATTAAACACCAGGTAGCGTGGAACAACAGGGAACACGGCTCCGGAGCGGCCGGGAACACGCGGCTTTGACAGGAGCGATTTGTCATCGAGGAGCTGCCCAAACTCCTGAGCCTGGAATACAGGCGGCTGCTTAAAGTGACTTATTGCCCCTGTCGGCGGCTGCAGTTGTGATTTGATAATCGGTAAATGTTTGTCAAAGATGAATTCCCTCCCTGATGCAGTGCAGTGCTGGAAAAGCAAATGAAAAGCAGGGAAAAAGAACATATTGGATGGATTAAAGACTAGGGCAGGATAAGGGTGATGGAAACAACAGGTTTCCCTGTTAACTTGGCATCCTTCCTTCAGGGAGGTGAAGCGTCGAGGTTTGGGATAGTGGGATGTTAACACAGGTGCTGGGGGATTGGGAGTGCTGCAATGTTTATTCCATTTCAGGAAAAATTTCTTCATGGAAAGGATTGTTGAGCATTGGAAAAGGGCTGTCCAGGGGGGTGATGGAGTCTCCATCCCTTGAGGTGTTCAAGGAATAACTGGTTGTGGCACTCAGTGTTCTGGTCTGGGTGACAAGGTGGGGATCAGTCACAGGTTGGACTTGATGATCTTGGAGGTGTTTTCCAACCTTAATGACTCTGCAATTCCAAGGATGTTTTTTCCTCAGGTTTCAAAGATCCTGGAGCTGCAGGTCGCATTCCTGTTCTTAATCTTGAGGGATTGTAGGCTGATGTGGAAAAATGGTTGTGTTCTCCTTTGCTTAACCACGTGGAATCATGGAATGGTTTGAGTTGGAAGAAACCTTAAAGGTCATCTCGTTCCAACTACACCTTCCATGGTCAGGGAACCACTGTGGTGTGTCTGACTTCAGCTCCATTGTCTTTTGTCTGGGAGGTTTCAAGAGTGGCATTTTGGGAAATAAGACAACATTCTGATTCTTTCTTTCCATGGATGTGGTGCTTTTCCAGCTTTTTGGCAAATATTTCCCTGGGCAAACCCGTGTGGACCTACTCAGTGGTTACAACTTGTAGTTGAATCCCTTTGTTTCTTGTTGGGGATGGATTTTGAGCCTGTCCATTGCCTGCTTTATATCAAAGTTTAGAAAGGAGAATTAAAAGGATCTTAATGAACCTTCTGCCTGCAAAGTTTTCCTCCCATCTCCCTGAGTTTATCCAAGTTCCTCTGCTGATGCCGGAGTCAGGTCAGGTTCTTTTTAAGTGGATACTTAGGAAAGCTAAAAGCTGGGTGGCCTTCAGTTAGATAAGTGGCTTTGAGGGTGGGGAATACCTAAGAGATTCAAATTTTTCCTTGTTAAATTTAAATAAAATAAAATAAAAAAAAATGGAGTCAACCCTAAAGCACGAATGCAAATGGAATTCCAGCCCGCCGAGCGCTCCCGTCGTTTCCTGAGGCAGAGCCACCTCTCCCCGTGCCACAGCGAGGCGTGAACACGAGATCCCTGAACCCATTTGATTATAGCCGGGGTTTTTCTGGTGTCTGAAGTGCTGGAAACGATCAAGAGCAGGAAAAGTGGAGTGATTTATTAGACTCATAAAAATTCATACTTTGTTATTCCAGTCGTCTTCCATCTGCAGCTTGTTAGAACGAGCACCCCTGGCAGCTCCTGCCGCGAGGCCGGGGGGAGGAGGGCATTTATCAGCTTTCCTCCTGCCATCCCGCTCTCATTTAGAGGAATGGATCCAGCTCCTGGAAACACATTAATAATCATTCACCGAGGGAAGGGGGGAAGGAAAACCCACCACCCTCTTTTGTTATAATAATAAGGGTTGTGTTTGAACAAGGGGCGATGCTCCAGAGACCCATTCAGGCTCTTTAACATGGGCTGGAGCTGGAAAAAAGGGTGTTCAGAGCCTTCAGTGTGACCTCCTCTTGCCAGTTCTGGTGGATAAAGTGGGGTCTCCTCATCCTTGGAAGGCTCATCCGCTCCTGTGATGTTTGGAAGGGCCATCCTGGCCTTTTTTGACATTGGGGATGGGATGTGACAAGAGCTGGTGGGGTTTCTGGGAGGTTGGTGATGTGTCCTCCTGTCCCCATCAAGACCTCGTTGGACCCTTCTGTCTCTACCTCTCTCCATATTTTGTGATTGGAGGGAATAAACCAAGATATTTGTCAGGGTTTCTGTTTCAGTTGGAATATTGGTATTGGAATTGTAGGGCTGAGTCAAAGGCACTGTTCTTCCCATTATTTTCTGTGGCTTCCCAAATCACCTGACTCCAGGGGCTGGTGGGGCTGCCATGACCCAGACCCCTTTGGAAAATTATATGAATGTAGGATGTAAAAAAATGTAGGATGGCTTTGGTTGAGAAAGACCTCTGAGATCATCAAGTTCCAACTGTTCCTCCAGCACTGCTAAGGCCACCACCAATCCACATCCTGAAATGCCACATCCACTCATCTTTGAACACTTCCAGGGATGGTATTCCACAAAGGATGGGAAGGGTCTGGAGCACCAGGAGCAGCTGAGGGAGCTGGAGGGTTTCAGCTTGGAGAAAAGGAGGCTCAGGGGGACCTTCTGGCTCTGCGCAACTCCCTGACAGGAGGGTCGGGATCTGTTCCTGGGAGCAAGGGAAAGGACAAGAGGAAATGACCTCAAATTGTGCCAGGAGAGGTTTAGATTGGATATTGGAGAAAAAATTTGTTCACAGAAGGATGGTCAGGCATTGGAATAGGTTCCTTTGGCAGTGGTGGATTGCCACCCTTGGAAGAGTTCAGAAAATGTGTGGATGTGGCGCTCAGGGACAAGCAGTGGCCGTGGCAGTCCTTAAATAATGGTTGGGCTAAATGGTCTTAGTGCTGTTTTCCAAGCTAAACCATTCCATGATTCCACGTTGGGTGTTGTGGTGTCCTGGGAATACTCAAACCCCAAAGACACCATATCCACTAGACCAGATCCACTAAAATCCATCCTGTGCGACATCCCAGCTGCAGATGGAAGTTGGGATTGCACCAGTGGGCTGGAAAGGAAGTGCAGGTCCTCAGCCTTTTGGGAGGCTGATCCTGAGTGTCTTTTGCAGCAGCATTTTTCCAGGGTGTTTCTTGGAGCTGTGACTTTCACGTCTGCTGCTTTTCTTTCTGCTTCTCTCCCGTCACGCTCTCTGCTGATGTTTCCTTGCTGTTGGATTTCTCCTGGCTGTGCTGTCCCCAGCTTTTCCAGATCTTCTTGCTCCCCTTCTTTTTTCCTCAACAGTTCAGGGATCACTTTGTTCCCCCATAACACCTCCACGCATGGTGGGGATTTTTCCTAAACCTTTGGATTTTTGAAAGGCTCTAATAAGGTCTCCCTAGAGCCTTCTGTTTTCCAGGCTGGACATTCCCAGCTCTCACAGCCTGTCTCCAGAGCAGAGGTGCTTCATCCCTCAGAGCATCTCTGTGGCCTCCTCTGGACATGCTCCAGTAGCTCCACATCCTTCTGCTGTGGGACTTCCGAGCTGTATGTGGAATTCCTAGTGGGAGTCTCACCTCAGCGGGGCAGAGGGGCACAATCCCTCCCTTTCCTGCTGCTGGAAATTTTTGCTTCAAGTTGGGTGATGTTCTCCCACTCTGTATTTCCTGGAAACAAAAGTTCTGTATTTTTGGCATAAACCCAGGAATTTTGGGTGCAGTCCCAGACCCATGGAATTTGTTTGAGTAGGATATGTGGATTTGCCAGAGAGAGGATCTGAGCTCCCTATCCCTGTAAGTGTCCAAGGCCAGGTTGGGCAGGGCTTAGAACAACCTGCTCTAGTGGAAAGTGTCCCTGCCCATGGCAAGGGTTTTGGAATAAGATGATCTTGAAGGCCCCTTCCAAGCCAAACAATTCCATGAATTTAATACTTTCCCTGCTAAAATGGGTGTTTCCTTACAGTTTATCTCCAAGTACCAGTGTCCAATGCAGCCTCACTCCTGGTGAGGATTCCTTGAACTTCTTTTTTCCCTGTGGTCTGATTGGCATAACGGAATTAGCCAAGCAGATTTGATATTAATTCCCCCAATATTCCCAGCTGAAAGCAGCTGCCATTTTGCTGAGCAAATTTTCCAGTGGGTTTGGAGCCCTCTAAAACATTTTGGCTCTAAATCCCGCCCTTCTCTCGTCCTCTCCGCATATGACAACCAGAGCAGCCTCTGTGCTCTGGATCCCAGGTAAAGCACTTTGGATCAATTGGATTTATTTCCTATTAAGCAGCAGTTCATGATCATAAAGCATCGTTTACATGCTGGCATAAAGAGCCGTCGCTCTTGAAAGGGCTCGGAACTGAATGAGTGTGAAAATTAAATTCCCCTCTTAAACCCAAGGATGGTCCTTTTGGAAGCTGATTCCAGTCTCAACATAATTAACCTCTTGCTGTGCCATTCTGTGGGAACATATTGAACCTGCTCTGGGATAATCATCCCTAATACTGGTGTCTGCTTTCACACTGAATTCCTAACAGTATTACAGTAATCCCAAAGCTTTTGTTAACTCCAGGGACTTGGCCAAGTTGGCAGCCAGGACAAAAGGTGTCAGAGCCATGTGGCTCACGGGTGACATCATCCAGGTGTGGTAGGAAGAGAGACACCAGAATCATTTGGTTTTGGATGGAGGAGCTCTGGTGGAACTTTATTCAGGTTTCCCATGGATTTATCCTTGTTGAAGGTCATTTCCAAATGCTTGGAGCAACCTGGTCTAGTGGAAGGTGTCCCTGTCCATGGCAGAGGGTTGGAACTCGATGGTGTTGAAGGTCCCTTCCAACCCAAACCATTCCATGATTCTTGTTTTAGCCCAACTTCTCTCTGTCCTTCTCAGTTTTTCCCTCCATTGCTATTCCCTTCCCATCCACATTTTTTTCTCATCCAGGGAAGCAAGTGGTGTTGTGGATAATCCCCAGAAGGTTTGGGTGTTTTTCCACCTGTGCACCCAGTGATGAGCTGAAGTATGAGACCGGAGAAGAGAAGGATCCAGGGAGACCCAAGAGAGCTGGAGAGGGACTTTGGACAAGAGAGAGAGTGGCAGGACAAGGGGGAATGGTTTCCCACTGCCAGAGGGCACGGTTAGAAGGGATATTGGGAAAGAATTCTTCCCTGTGAGGGTGGTGAGGCCCTGGCACAGGTTTCCCCGAGAAACTGTAGCTGCCCTATCCCTGGAAGTGTTCCAGGCCAGGTTGGATGGGGCTTGGAGTGACCTGGCTCTTGGTTGATGTGAAGGGCAATGATTGGGATTCCCAATCCCTGTAATCTGCTGTCTCAGTGGGAGTCAGGCTGATCCATCCTGGCCATCAGAGCTTCCCATGGTGTTTCTACTGTTGAGGTTGCTCCTGGCTGCAAACTCCTCTTCTGCCCCCAAATTTGCCCTTGGACCTTCTTACTAAGATCCTAAAAAGCTCCTGCACCACCTTCCCTTCATCCACAAGGCTGGAGACAGCGGGAAAGGATCTGGTCCAGTAGGAAGTGGTCTTGTAGGGATTTTACAAGGAGGGGAGGTGGGGCCTCATTCCATGCCTTGACATTGGTCACCCCAAACTCCACATAATAGAAGGCAGCAGCAAATTGTTTTGAGTCAGGGATGCCTTTTACCATGGAAAAGAGGGAGGTTTGGTCCCATACCATCCCAGAGCATCACCGGATGTGTTTGATGGTCCTGCTGCAGCCTGGGATGGCTTTGGCTGAACAGCCTCGTTGTTATGGGATACAAAGACAAGATAATGTGGGATTTGCTGGATCTTCACTTCCAGACCTAGAGCAAATCCTATGACGAGGGATTCATTCTTGTGTTGGGAAGGGTTTGCTTCCAGAAAAACCTTTGGCAGAGATTTTCAGGTTTCTTTGGAGTTGCTTTGTATTTCAAGTGTGACCCTCTGTCAGAAGCTGGGACATGCTGGTGGCTCCTTTGCACATGCCCTAATAGTCCTTAAACATTTTTTTTTTTTTTTCCTCATGCCTGTTTTGGAAAAGATCAGTTTGGTTTTATCAGAGGTTTTGGGCCTCTGCTTTGCTTTTTTCCTTAGGGTGGTCCTGCTGCACCCCTTTAATCTCTGAGGTTTTCCCCAGCACTGGGGACAATCCTGGCAGCATATCCAAGATTCAGCTTCTGCTCCCAATTTACATTCGTCCCTGCTCCCGTCTCGCTTCCAAGTGCTGGAAGATCAATGTACCTGTCACTCACTGCTTCCCGTCTCGCCTCAGATCAGGATTAACGGCACAGCTCGGCACTGAGCCCCGGTGGAGACACACGGGAAGGGTCGTGGTGGTCAAGGATTGACGATGGGAGACCTTGTGGCACCAGGTCATGACTTAATTTAATTCTTTTCCCCATTCCTGTGCCTGTGTGGAAGCTTTTCTGTCCCATATCCTTTTCCAAAAGCAGCAATAATCTCTTGGATTTGGGAATCTGGCTGCCTGAAATTCCCCTTGCTTATTTAACTTCCTTTTTCCAGCAGTAGCTGGACAGGATTTACTCCACCATTGTTGTGGTTTCCCTAATCCATCCTGAGCAGCATCATCTTTCTCTTGCCTCATGGATTTAGAGTCACAGAATCATAGAATAATCATTAAGGCTGGAAAAGAGCTCTATGATCAAGTCCAAATGTTTACCCAGCACTTCCAAGGCCACCAGTAAACTCTGTCCCCAAGTGCCACATCAACATGGCTTTTAGGGACATCTTTCACTAGACCAGGTTGCTCCAAGCCCCATCCAATCCAGGGATGAGACAGCCACAACTTCTCTGGGCAACCTGTGCCAAGAGCCTCACCATCCTCACATGGAAGAATTCCTTCCCAATATCCCACTTCGCTCTGGCAGTGGGAAGTCATTCCCCCTTGTTCTGTCACTCCAGAACCTTGTCCAAAGTAATTTCACATCGTTCTTTTAAGCTTCCTTTAGAAGAAGGTTTCTCCAGATTCTTCTCCAGGTAAAAGATTCCAGGAGTGAACTCTTTGTATGCCCTCCCTGCTTCAACTTCCCCAGGGGGCCAATTTCTGGTACTTCTCTCAGGAAAACAAGAGAAGANTCTCTCTGTCCTTCTCAGTTTTTCCCTCCATTGCTATTCCCTTCCCATCCACATTTTTTTCTCATCCAGGGAAGCAAGTGGTGTTGTGGATAATCCCCAGAAGGTTTGGGTGTTTTTCCACCTGTGCACCCAGTGATGAGCTGAAGTATGAGACCGGAGAAGAGAAGGATCCAGGGAGACCCAAGAGAGCTGGAGAGGGACTTTGGACAAGAGAGAGAGTGGCAGGACAAGGGGGAATGGTTTCCCACTGCCAGAGGGCACGGTTAGAAGGGATATTGGGAAAGAATTCTTCCCTGTGAGGGTGGTGAGGCCCTGGCACAGGTTTCCCCGAGAAACTGTAGCTGCCCTATCCCTGGAAGTGTTCCAGGCCAGGTTGGATGGGGCTTGGAGTGACCTGGCTCTTGGTTGATGTGAAGGGCAATGATTGGGATTCCCAATCCCTGTAATCTGCTGTCTCAGTGGGAGTCAGGCTGATCCATCCTGGCCATCAGAGCTTCCCATGGTGTTTCTACTGTTGAGGTTGCTCCTGGCTGCAAACTCCTCTTCTGCCCCCAAATTTGCCCTTGGACCTTCTTACTAAGATCCTAAAAAGCTCCTGCACCACCTTCCCTTCATCCACAAGGCTGGAGACAGCGGGAAAGGATCTGGTCCAGTAGGAAGTGGTCTTGTAGGGATTTTACAAGGAGGGGAGGTGGGGCCTCATTCCATGCCTTGACATTGGTCACCCCAAACTCCACATAATAGAAGGCAGCAGCAAATTGTTTTGAGTCAGGGATGCCTTTTACCATGGAAAAGAGGGAGGTTTGGTCCCATACCATCCCAGAGCATCACCGGATGTGTTTGATGGTCCTGCTGCAGCCTGGGATGGCTTTGGCTGAACAGCCTCGTTGTTATGGGATACAAAGACAAGATAATGTGGGATTTGCTGGATCTTCACTTCCAGACCTAGAGCAAATCCTATGACGAGGGATTCATTCTTGTGTTGGGAAGGGTTTGCTTCCAGAAAAACCTTTGGCAGAGATTTTCAGGTTTCTTTGGAGTTGCTTTGTATTTCAAGTGTGACCCTCTGTCAGAAGCTGGGACATGCTGGTGGCTCCTTTGCCCATGCCCTAATAGTCCTTAAACATTTTTTTTTTTTTTTCCTCATGCCTGTTTTGGAAAAGATCAGTTTGGTTTTATCAGAGGTTTTGGGCCTCTGCTTTGCTTTTTTCCTTAGGGTGGTCCTGCTGCACCCCTTTAATCTCTGAGGTTTTCCCCAGCACTGGGGACAATCCTGGCAGCATATCCAAGATTCAGCTTCTGCTCCCAATTTACATTCGTCCCTGCTCCCGTCTCGCTTCCAAGTGCTGGAAGATCAATGTACCTGTCACTCACTGCTTCCCGTCTCGCCTCAGATCAGGATTAACGGCACAGCTCGGCACTGAGCCCCGGTGGAGACACACGGGAAGGGTCGTGGTGGTCAAGGATTGACGATGGGAGACCTTGTGGCACCAGGTCATGACTTAATTTAATTCTTTTCCCCATTCCTGTGCCTGTGTGGAAGCTTTTCTGTCCCATATCCTTTTCCAAAAGCAGCAATAATCTCTTGGATTTGGGAATCTGGCTGCCTGAAATTCCCCTTGCTTATTTAACTTCCTTTTTCCAGCAGTAGCTGGACAGGATTTACTCCACCATTGTTGTGGTTTCCCTAATCCATCCTGAGCAGCATCATCTTTCTCTTGCCTCATGGATTTAGAGTCACAGAATCATAGAATAATCATTAAGGCTGGAAAAGAGCTCTATGATCAAGTCCAAATGTTTACCCAGCACTTCCAAGGCCACCAGTAAACTCTGTCCCCAAGTGCCACATCAACATGGCTTTTAGGGACATCTTTCACTAGACCAGGTTGCTCCAAGCCCCATCCAATCCAGGGATGAGACAGCCACAACTTCTCTGGGCAACCTGTGCCAAGAGCCTCACCATCCTCACATGGAAGAATTCCTTCCCAATATCCCACTTCGCTCTGGCAGTGGGAAGTCATTCCCCCTTGTTCTGTCACTCCAGAACCTTGTCCAAAGTAATTTCACATCGTTCTTTTAAGCTTCCTTTAGAAGAAGGTTTCTCCAGATTCTTCTCCAGGTAAAAGATTCCAGGAGTGAACTCTTTGTATGCCCTCCCTGCTTCAACTTCCCCAGGGGGCCAATTTCTGGTACTTCTCTCAGGAAAACAAGAGAAGAAATAAGAACCCTTGCATCCAACCCCTTTCCTAAGGGATACACATTCTGGTGATTCCTGGATCCCACCTGCTTGGAGTGCCCTGGCAAGAGGTTTTGGCAACAAATTCCCCATCTCAAAGTCAGCACTGGACAAGAGGAAACAGCCTTAAGTTACACCAGGGGAAGTTTTGTTTGAATATTAGGAAAAATTTCTTCACTGAAGGGATGCTTGGAAGGGAAGTGGTGGAATCATTGTGTCTGGAGGGATTTAAAAGCTGTGTGGATGTGGCACTTGGGGACATGGTGTAGTGGTGGCCTTGGCAGCACTGGGTTGATGACCTTAGAGGTCTTTTCCAACCTTAACAATTCTACATTTAGAGTTTACACCAGGATTTTTTTTTTCCCTGGGAACAGGAGGTGTGAGCGGCGCCCGCGGGATTCGCGTCTCCGCAGAAAGCCCCGAGCTCAGCAGCGCGCGGCCCTGGCTGATAAATGATGCTCATATCCCATTCGAATATGATGCAAGCAGTTTTTTTGTAGTTTGTCTTCCATGGCGGTAGTAAAGTTTTTAATTAGGAAAGCTAATGAGATCGATTAGTCATTAGAAGTGACCTCTGGATCGCGGCGAGGAGTGGGGATGTGTGCGCCGGGCTGATAACGGGGGACGCTGGGGTATTGTTTGTAATAAAAGCGTGAAGTGTTTGATTTGAGTGAAATGTGCCACGGGGAATACATCACGCGGAGAGGAAAAAATTACAACCCTGGGAGCCTGTAATGAAGGGAATTAAACCAACATCCTGTCTAAATAACATGATTATCTACACAAAACCCCTCAGCTAGCAAGTAATAATAGAAAACGGAGCTCTTCGGAGAGGCTCTTTGAGGAGGTGGTTAATGCCGGAGTCGCGCATCAGGCACTTTTCAAGGAGCAGCTTCGGAATGAATACACCATCCAATTACCTCTGGGAATAGAGTTTACCAGGTGCCAGCGTGTTTTGGGGAAGGAGGAGGAGGAGGGGGATGCCTGCAATAATTTGGGACCTCTCTTTCTTGTCAGGCAGGAGTTTGATGCAGTTCTGGGTTGATTGGTGGCAGCTCGAGCTTGTGTGGGGGGCAAAAAAATGTTAATTATATATTCAACGAATTCCCAGTTTAGTAATTCTGTGAGGTCAGAGTGGAGGAGGGAGAGGGGTAACTTGTACTGTTGCTGGCTGGGGAGGATGTGGGATTGTGGCTCTCATCCCTTCCCTGGTGGGAAGGAAGTGCTTGGGTACGTGATTGATGCTGTATCCATGAGAGGTTGGGTGTGTCCACATGTTCGGGGTGACAAAAGTGACAGAAGGCAGATTTAGATGGGATATTAGGGAGAAATTCTTCCCTGTGAGGGTGGTGAAACCCTGGCACAGGTTGCCCAGAGAAGCTGTAGTTGCTCCATCCCTGGAAGTCTCCAAGACCATGTTGGAAGGGGCTTGGAGCAACCTGGCATAGTGGAAGGTGTGTCTGCCCATGGCAAGGGTTGGAACTGGATGGTCTTCAAGGTCCCTTGAAACCCAAACCATTCTGGTATTCAGTGATTTCAGGACAGTCACTACTGTCACTGTAGCTGGGATTTCATCGTGTGTGAGTTGTTGGTCCATGCAGGGGTTGGCACCTTTGTTCTTTCGCTGTTCCCATTTTCCTGTCCTAAATACAGTTCCCTGAAGGAAAAAGGCTCCAAGTTTGCTGGTACTTGGGAGTAATTTTAATTGTAATTAGAGCTTCAACCTTGCAAAGGCTTAGAAAGCCCACGCAGAGTTTTGGTCACTGCCCTGAAGAATTTGATCTGCGACAAAAAAATCCCAGGACAGGGAAAGAGCAATGAAATCCTGTTTGTTTTCCATGTTCTTTCCTCTCTCCCTTCTTGCCTCACCTCTGAAGTGACCTCTAAAATGCCTCACCTCTAAAGTGGCTGCAGTTCCTCCAGTCATCAAATCATCAGATGGTTTCTACTGGAAGAGAACTTGGAAGATCCTTTAGTTCCTGATTTATCCCACAGGTTCAGATTGTGGAATGTTGTGAACATCGTCTTTAACATGAAAAATTCCAGTGATTTTTCTGTCATGGTAGAGCTTGGTTTTCCCCTTTTCCCATCACCAGGGGTTATAATTTTTTGGTGAGTTTGGGAATGGAAATCTGTGTTGCCTGATCCCTCTCAAAGCCAACACAAGTCATCAACTTGTTGGGAATGCTCAAGAAGGAACATATTCCCAGTATGAAACTGTAAAGCTGTGGATTGATGTTGCCACTGTTGCAAGGATATGGGGGAGCTGCTCCCTTCTTTCTAGGGAGTGGTATCAGCTCTAAAATGTATTTCTCTATTTTTTTCTAGTTCTCCTGGGAATCCACCTTCTTCTCCCTCCTCTCACAGAGACAAACATGGGGATGGGTCTAATGTTTTCAGCGGAAATAACGATCCCACTTCTCCCCTCCCAACCTCTCCATAATTTTAATGAGAGGATCTCCAAGAAAAACAGCCAGCCCTTTAAATCAGTTATAAAACCCAGAGACTGAGGCTCAGCATGGAGTGTCAGCTTTAATTATCTGGGCAGTTACAGCTGTATGTTATAAAAGTCGGGCAATTAGGTGCATTCCTGAAAGCTTGGGAAAAAAAACGGCTCGTGGAGGAAAACCACAGTCAAACATAGAACTGTTAATTGCACGAAACATTTTACGGAATAACCCGGGATGTAGATCATCCTGCAACACAGAGGATCTGGGAATGGGTAGGGTTGGAAGGGAGCTTGAAACTCATCCCTGCCAGGGGCAAGGACATCTTCCACTATCCCAGGTTGCTCCAAAACCCATCCAGCCTCGACTTCAACACTTCCAGAGATGAAAACTATGATGAAAATGCCAAGGTTTAAAGGCATATGTTTATTTCCAGTGTGGATGTTGGGATCAAGGTGTTGTTGGTGAATCCATGATTCCCATGGTAGAGTTTTGCTGATGGGCTGGTGAAGCCAAACCCTCCCAAGCCCATCAGGACCTTTTTGTTACCATCAGCCATGGTGGTGCCATTCCTGAAACTTCACCCATTTTTTCAGGTGCTATAAAGTTGGATGTAGGACTTAAGTTGGATGTGGGACCAGTGACCATTAAACTTAATGATCTTAAAGGTCTTTTCCAACCTTAAAAATTCCATGATTCT
This sequence comes from Notiomystis cincta, assembly GCA_013398075.1. Lineage (NCBI taxonomy): Eukaryota > Metazoa > Chordata > Aves > Passeriformes > Notiomystidae > Notiomystis > Notiomystis cincta. The sequence continues at coordinate 99,320 of VZRX01018595.1, read as the reverse complement.
GTGAGAATGTGGGTGAGATCCCTCCTGTCCCATCCATATCTGAATTTCAAGCCTGTTTTTCCATGTTTTTTCTTCTAGGATCCAACTTTCACTTCGTAAGGAGTCCCCCAGGCAACAAGGTGATAAAGACACGCTACAGGATAGTGAAGAAGAATGTGACGTCTCCAGCCTTATCATCCTTCACCAGCCCCATTCCCACGTGGAAGACCAGGCGCCCCGTGACATCCAGGTAATTCTTCCATCCCTGGAATGCAGCTGGTTGGGATGTGGGAGCCACAGGACCTCCTACGTTGGCTCTGTGTTTTTCTGTTGCGTCTTCACTGTTTAATTTCTCTCTTTGTTTGGTCTACACTGAGTTTATTGACTTAAAGTGTAAAATCATATTAGGAATTGTGTTATCCCAAGCTGGTGCCAACGGCTTATGCCTTTGTTTTCCTATTTATTCCCTCTTGGAATTAATTGTTTCCATGGAGCAGTTAAATAAGCTGAAAAGAGGATGAATAAACATGTGGATATTGGTGCTGAAGGGGGAGCATGTTGGATGCTTCAAACCTACACCAGGATGTAGGAGCTGTCCCAAACTTGCTTATTCCCAATTATCTGGATGGGTGAAACATCAGGAAATACTTTGGCACTGTCTGGAGAAGGGAGGCACCAAAGGTGCTGTACCCTTGAGTTGAAATATTCCTAAATCCATAGAGGTGCAGATGTTTCCAGGGAGCATCTCAGAGGCCAAGACCTGGAGCTTGTGTAGAAGCAGGAAGGTTGTTTCGTTAAAATAATTGATTCTTTTAAACAAGGTGCAATTAGAAGTGATGGGTTTGGTGAAAATACAGTTTTTGGCTGTTTTTCCTGTTGGTCAGGAAAAACTTGTACTCCCCCTGAAATGCCAGTAGTCGCGTGCAGTATTTTGGGCAAAGAGAACCTGCTCTGCTCTTCTCTGTCTTTGTTCTGCCTGCTCCACATGGCTTCCTCCAAAAGCCATTCCCTAGCAATGCCCTGAGGATTGGTAGCTTTTATGGTAGAGCTGTGGAGGGACAAAAATCGAGGTGACTTTGTCTGATTTTTCCCTTTAGAAGTGAATTTTGGGATTCACAAATCGATATCTGAAGGGAGGGTTGGTTTTGGAAGAGTTCAGGATGATGAGGCAAAGTGTGGGATAAACAAAGAGACTGGAAAAAAAGATTGGGTCATTTATTTTGTCTGTTTCCCAAGCTCTTGGTTGAGAAACTCCTCATCTCCTTTACTCTACTGGTCTCAAGGTGCTTCTTCCAGTATGGAAACTGGGATCCTTTTGGGGTCATGGTCAACTTTATCTGCACCACTTCCTCCTTTGTCTTCACATTCTACTTTTGCCTTTGATATTTTCCTGCCTGGGCATCGTCCCTGAGATCCACAGAACTCCTTCTGTTCTGGGTTGTCTCCTCCAGTTACCACTTGACTTGGAGGTGCCGCTTCCATTTGCACATCCTTGGGAACAAATTCTTGCATTTCCCTTTCCAGAAACAAACCATGTAATTTTTTGCCTGCTCCATCATCCTGAAATTTCATGGAATCACAGGATGATTGGGTGGGAAGGGACCTTTAAGATTCTTAAGTTCCTGCCATGGGCAGGGACACCTTCCACTATCCCAGGTTGTTCCAACCTGTCCTTGGACACTTCCAGGGATGGAGCAGCCACAGCTTCTCTGGGCAACCTGTGCCAGGGCCTTGCCACTATGGAAGTGTCCAAGGCCCATCCAGGAGTTTGAAACAAGATGGTCTTGAAGGTCCCTCCCAATTCAAATGATTCTGTGACTTTCAGCCTTAATTAATAGAAAACTACTCTTCCACGGACTGTTGGGCTCAGCTTCTGCCATCACATGTTGTTATTCCAGATCTGGATGGTTGATGGATGAAGGATCCATGGCGAGAATCAAGGTGGGGAGAAGTTTTAGGCATGGAATTCAGAGCAGGAACCTCTGGGATCTGGGTGGTGGTTCTTGCTCAACCTAGCGGTGATTTTCCAAGAAACGACCTCATTCTGCTGTGATTGGCCGAGAGCTCCCACTTGTAGGATCATTTTCTCTGTATTAATCTCTGACTTCATTAAATTGGTGTAGTTTAGATCTTACAGCTGCTTCAGACAAATCTTGATAAAATGCCATCAGCAAATTAAAACAATTATGTTTTAAAGAAGCCATAAATCTCCGTCTCCCAATTACCTTCGTTGGGGGTGATCAATCATCCGGCCTGTCTGGAGGAAGCACATGGCAAAATGCTTCTGGAGTTTTTACAGGATTTTTTGCTCCATCGTTGCTATCATCATCTTGGATCTGTCACAATCAGTACGTCAGGAGCTGCTTTTTTCCTGATTTTCTTTGCTCTTCCCAAAACAGGGAACAGCTCTGGTGATGGTTGGACACCCCATGCCTACACTGCTTTGGTCACCTCAGTTGTATCTTTCATACTGAATGGTCTTTAATAGTTAGATAATATTTTTCATTTTAATAATTATAATATTTTTATAATAATGTAGATATGTTTAACATCCTCTTCCCCTTAAGCCAGCAGTGGGTTGGCAACTGGTTGTGCTGCCCTCCAGTGCTACTGCCAAACTGGTTCCCAGCTGGCGCCTAATGATTGATTGCGCCTAAGGAATGATTTCTTCCGTAAAGTCCAGGTTTTTGGATATCCAGAAGTGATGTGCCAGGGTTTTACTTTGCTGGGACATCCAGGATGTCACCCTTTTTTGCCAGTAAACCCCAAGATCACCAGACTAAGAGGAAGAGGGACGTGAAGAGGGAAATGAGTGACAAGGGGAGTCGCTGGAGGTACCAGATGACAATCCCTTGGGAGTGAATTCCATCCTCCCCTTCTTGCTGGGTTGCATTAAACTCGGCCCTGCTGCTGACTTTTCTTCGAGGCGATAGGTGGGAGTATATTTTAAATTAATTTTACTCCACTTTTTGTAATATTTTTGTTTTAAATAGATTTATAAGCAACTCGGGGCCTATTTCTCCAAATTTATGAAGATAATTTTCACTCTCTTGATAAGGTGAAATTTACACCTGCTATTTCCATATTAATTCACATTGCTAAGTGGATCTAATTTTCTTCCGTTCTTCTATCTGGTGAGTGTGGCCTTTCCTAATGCAATTTCCCCCTCACTAAATCACTGTGATCGGGAGTCATGATCGAGTTAAATTAACTTAAATTAATTTACTTAATAAGAGCTCCAGATCATTGTGAATGAGGTTAAGATTTATTGATTCTCCTTTTCACTCCTCCCCCTTATCTCCCACGGCTTTGCCGGGAGCACAGCTCACAAGGCCTGTGATTTGCTGGCCTTAAATTTCAGTTGCTCCTGGTGACATTGAGGTTGGTCATCCCTTAAAAATCCTGGAGGGAGATGTCCTCTCTCCTCACAGTCTCTCTCTGCCAGGAAAGAGATGAGGGATGAGTGGAGCAGTTGGGATGGATGAAACGTTGTGCTGAGAGATGGCAGTGATGCTGGTCCTGCTTCCAGCCTTTTTCCATGGTTCGTGTGGATGTGGCCACCAAAGAAATGGGATGTCCACATGTCATAGAGCTTGCACAGAGGTAGCAGAAGCCTTCTGGGGTCAATAATCAGAGGGATGGAGCACCTTTCGTCAGGAAAAGCTGAGAGAATTGAGATTGTTCAGCCTGGAGAAGAGAAGCTTCAGGGTGACCTCATTGCAGCCTTCCAGTGCTTGAAGGGGCTGACAGGAAAGATGGGGAGGGAATTTTTGCAGGAGTTACAGGACAAGGGGGAATGGCTTCCCACTGAAAATGAGTAGCATTAGACTGGATATCGGGAAGAAGTTCTTCCCTGTGAGGGTGGTGAGGCTCTTGCACAGGTTTCCCAGAGAAGCTGGATCCCCAGGGAAGTGGTCATGGTCCCAAAGTTTCCGGAGCGCAAGGAGCATTTGGATAACAGTCTCTGGCACAGGGTAGGGTTTTTGAGGTGTCCTATGCAGGACCAGGAGTTGGACTAGATGATCCTTACGTGTCCCTTCCAACTCAGAATATTCTAGGATTCTATAAATTCCTTCAGATGACTCCAGTTCTCCCTCTGGAGAGCCAGAACCACTTTTAAGACACATTTTTGGGAGCAGAAAGCCCTTTGAGTTGAGTTTATAGACCCTTAGTGGGGGAATGAGACAGTGACCCACTTTCAAGAGTTTTCTTCTCAAATCCTGCTGCAAGTGTGGAAAACAAAAGTCACCTGTCTGCAAATAATGAGTTGTGTCTGGCACTGCTGGGGAAACTCTGATATTTCTTCCTGAAAACTTTGTGGTGCCTCTTGAGGGGCAATCCTACCCCTCCAGCACTATAAATAAGTAAAGAACAAGATAATCCAACATTTGTCAGAGAAATGCCAGCTCAGGAGAAAGGAACTCGTCAGTGGAGGATTCGCTTGTGTGGTTTAGTTTTGTTTTCTTTTTTCTTTTTATTTTCTTCTCTTTTGTTCCGTTCCATGGCCTGGAGCGCATTGAATGGATTAAGATGGAAACAGTTGTCACCATCCCTGGAGGTGTTCAAGAAATGACTGGATGTGGCACTCAGTGCTCTTGTCTGGTTGACAAGGTGGTGATTGGTCAAAATTTGGACTTGATGGTCTTTTCCAGATGAAAAGATTCTGTGATATAGTGATGATGAGGATTTTATTTCCCAGGTTTCAAAGATCTGAAGCCTTTAGGGATTAGGGCTGAAAGATAAAGTGGGTGATGCAGGTTTTGAAGTGGGGCTCAGCTACTGTGCAAGGGCCACTTCTCCAGGGAAAGGGGGACTATTGGAGAGTATCCAAGAGGAGGAAGAACCACCATCCCTTCCAGTCACCCTCTGCAAGAGGTTAGGATACTGTTCCAAGTTCCAGGTCACTTAAATACACCAACTTCCCTGTCCCATCCTTTCCTTTCCTTCACAGTGGGTGGTTTGGAGTTTCCAATTTCTTTTTGCTCCCTTAACAACATCTTTTAGGTACCAACAGTTGCCAACTGGCTAACCCAACTCATGATCCAGTTCAGAGAATCATGGAATGGCTTGAGTTAGAGGGAACCTTGGAAGAGCATCAGGTCCAACCCTCCTGCCATGGACAGGGATGCCACTCACGAGACCAGGTTGTTCTAAGCCCTATCCAACCTGGCCTTGAACATTTTCATGGGATGGGACCATCCATTTCATGCAGATCTTGTCATCCTTTCCCAGGGAACCCTTCCCAATTTTCCTTCCCATTTTTCTGACATTCCTTGAATGCTGTTCCAAGTTTCCCTGCGGGAGTTATTTCACCACCTTGAGACAACAGGGTTGTGTGGTTGGGAAGGGCACTTGGCTTCCTCTCTGTGGTAGATTATTTTCCATATTATTCCAGAGTGAGTGGGGCTGCAGGTGCTAGTCCTGGTGTGCTGTCAGTAATTAACCCTTTCTCCCTAAATCCTTGAGGAAGGGAGATACGTTGGAATGGGAATCTTGGGTTATGGGATAGAGTTGTGTGTTGCCTGTTGGATGCATTCCAGTTCCTACATCTAATTTCCACAGAATGGTGTGATTGACTTGCCATGGATGAAATGAACGTGAAAACTCAATACATCCTCTCTCTTTTGGGGAGGAGAATGTATCCTTGGGAATTCCAGGGAAGCTTTCTCATCCTTTCCATCTTCCTCTTGTTGTGTTGGAGATGAGGGCAATCAGGGTCTGCACTGAGTCATCCACTGTAATCCCACTGATAGACAATAATAGGTTAAACCAGACTAATTACATCACTTCTGAGCTTTTTGGTTGCACTCTGAGGGTCCCTAAGAAGTCCATCCATTCAGGAGATGGGATGGGTTCACCCAGGAACTGTGACACCTCTGGGAACCAATGGGGAATGCTTGGGATACATTGGTTGCTCGGTGTACATCCCAATGTTGGACTGGAGTGGTGTTGAGACCCTGGCAGAGGTTGCCCAGAAAAAGTTGTAGCTGCCCCATCCTTGGAAGTATTCCAGGCCAGGTTGGAGCAACCTGGGATAGTGGAAGGTGTCCCTGCCCATGGTTGGAACTTGCTGGTTTTTATACCCCTTCCAACCCAAACCATTCTGGGATTCTTTGTTCACGATCCTGGAAGGTCAACGGTTGGAGCTGAGAATGGAGAGCGGAATTTGGGACCATAATTCACAGCGGATGGAGCAAATCCATATTTCTCCGGTTCTGGGGTGTCATCTCAAAAGTTGCAGAGAAAACAGGGAAAATGTTAACGTCGGCTTCCACGGCGGAAAATTGCCGAGCGCTCCGACGGGAGAGGCTTTAATCGACATTCCCATATATTGTGAGCAGACAGGGATGGGGATTTTAAAGATCTCAGCAAACACCGTCTACTCTCCTTGATCCGTTTAGTTTTTCCACCAGTCCGGACATTCTGGGATCCAAAGGGGGGGATCCCAACCTCCCACAGACCAGTTTGGAGCACAACCTGGACCAGTGTTGTGGGCCACATGCTGCTTTAAGTGGTGCAAGTGGTTCAGTCTCCCAGTTTTGGGGGGTTTCAAGCGCAGCTTTTTATGTTGTTAATTTAATTGGGATGATGCTCCGCTGGGATTTTACCTCCTGGTACCGATTGCTCCGGGATCTCCACGCACAGAGGCGAAGGAATCGTGAGCAGAGGGCAGAGGTTGGGACACCGGGAGTTAATTTCCTTTTATCAAGATGATAAAATCCCCCCTCCGCCTTCCCGGCTTTTGCCGCGTTAATCTGCAAACGGAGTCGGAATGTGACGAATGGCCTTAAAGTTCCTGTCAATTTTTTTCTTCCCAAATTCATTTGACATGAAAGTGAGAAGTAAACAGAAAGCCTGTGGTTAAGCAGATAACTTGGAAAGCCTTTTCCATCACATTTAAAAACGGCCGTGTCATGGATTCTGCGAATTGGCGGCTCCTATTTTGTTTGATTTTATTTTGTCTGTGTGGTAAATTTTCTTTTAATAATCCCGACGTGGTTTGACGAGGTTTTAGGCCTCGGATTTTTTTTGAAGGGATGTTAAACCATTCTCCAAAATGACATCTCATTAAAGTGAAATTCATCTGCTGGGATTGGAGCCCTTACAGGCGGGAGGGAACAGTGACTCCCATTTGGAAATCCATATTTTTTGTTTCTATAGGAAGTACTTTTAATCCCTTTAATGAGGCTGGGATGAGATGCACAACCCGGATTGTTTCGGAGCAGCCCTGACATCTGGCCCAGCATAATCCAGTTTCTGTTCCGGACTGGTTTAGGAGCTTTAAAAAACAATGGCACCTCTTTGGGGCAAAGCTTGGGATTAATCTTCCCTGTTCCTGGTGCTCCCCCCCTTCCCAAGAAACGGACCCTGGGGAAAAGTCACTCCTCTCTTCTTTCTTCCTTTGCCTCTTATTTCTTACTTCTCATTTCTTATTTTTGTTTCTTCTTCCCCATTTTTATTTTCTGTTTTTCCTCTTTCCCTTTTTCTTGTTATTTTCTTCTTCTTCTTCTTTTTTTCCCCTTTTCCTTTTTTCCCCTTTACCTTTTTTTTTTTGTTTTCCCCTTTTTAATTTGTTTCACCTTTGCTGTCTTTTTTTCTTTCCCTTTTTCTAGATTTCCCCCCTTCTACTATTCATGTTTCTTTTCTCTTTTGTCTTCTTCCTTTTTCACCTTCTTGCCTTCTTTCTCTTTTCTTTTTCCCCCTTTCATTTTCTCCTTTTCCCTTTTTTCTTTTCTCCTTTTATCGCCTGCCCTTCTTTCTCTTTTTTGCTTTTCCTTTCTTTTTTCTTTTCCTTTATTCCTTTTTTCTTTTTTCTATTTCCTCGTTCTTTTTTTCTTTTTTTCCCTTCTGCCCTTTTTTGCCTTTTTACCTTTTTTCCTTCTTTTTTTTCCCTTTTCTTCTTTTTTCCTTTCTTTCTTTTTCATTATTCTTTTCTCTTCTCTCTTTTTTGTATTTACTTTTTTCCTTCATTTCCTTCTTTTAACCCTTTTTCCTTTTCCTTTCTTTTCCCATTTTATTTCCTTCCCTGCTTTCCATTTTTCCCCTTTTCCTCTTATTTTTCTTTTTCCTCTTCCATTTTTCCTTTTTTCCTCTCCCCCCCTTTTTTCCCTTTTTTCCTCTCTTTTTACTTTTCCCATTTTCCCCTTTTTTAATTTTTCCTTTTTCTGTTTTTCCTTTTTTCTCTATTTTCCTCCCCCCCTTTAAATATTTTTTCATATTTTTCCTTTATTCCTCTTTCCCCCCCTTTTCTTTTTTTCCTTCTTTTTCCACTTTTTTTTTTCCTTTTTCCCCTTTTTTCCCCTTGTTCTTCTCCCAGACATCTCTCCCAGCCAGTTGCTTTCCTACCCAGCAAACTCAGCAGCAGATCCAAGTTTTGCAGCTTTCAGAGGGATTCAGGGACTCCACCACACTCCCTCCTTGCCCTGACCGCCCCCCAGCCTCCCAGTCTCCCCAGTCCTATCCAGCTCCTGGGCAACCTTCTGCTGGGACATTGTATTTTTCCTGCTTTTCCATGAATTCCAGGCTGCCGGTGCTGGGGGGAAGCGCTCCCGTTCCCTCTTCGCAGGGTCGGCCGCAGTAATCGAGCTCCACTTCGGAGGAAGTAATGAAACCAAAATAAAAGTGGGACTCAGGGGTTAATGACCAGCTCTAAATGCACATGAACATCCTTAGGAATAATGGGATTTTCCTTTTTTAATTTTGGTTAATGGAGTCATCGCGTTTCGAATGGATTCCATTAAAAAGAAAACTGCCACATCCGATCCCGGAGACAGTGAGGGGTTATTTACTCAGCAGGGTGTTGTGTGGATCTTGGATCAGCCCTTCCCTGGAGCCTGCAGCATCCTCGTTGGGCAGCCCAGCGTTCCATAAACCTGTATCTTTTCTTTCTGGGAGATCTTGCAGCTTCATCCTGTGCTGGAGCCATGCTGGATTTGATGATCTGAAAGGTCTTTTCCAACATAATCCATTGAGAGCCCCTGACATGGCACTGACTTCTTGCCACGTGAGATGCTGGATTCACTGCAGCCTTTGGCACGAGATCACAAAATCCCAGGATCATTTAGGTTGGAAAAGACCTCCACAATCATTGAGTCCAACCTGTGACCGATCCCCACCTTGTCACCCAGACCAGAGCACTGAGTGCCACCTCCAGTTGTTCCTTGAACACCTCAAGGGATGGTGATTCCACCACCTCCCTGGCAGCTCATTCCAATTTTACTCTTTTTTTGTGAAAAAATTCCTCCTAAGATGTCCAAGTTGGATGGAAATGTTCTGGAAGCCACCCAGTCCATAGCTTGCAATACATAATTGGAGTGTTCTTATTCTATCTCATTTCCCTCCATCCCAAACCAAATTTGATGGTGTGAAACCACTGTAGGAGAGCACGGTGCCGTCATTCCCGACCAGAATCGGCGGCATCGTCAGTGGAATTTTCATCTGGGTCAGGACAGGGTTTCAGAATTGCTCTCCTCAGTGAGACATCTTCAGTCATTTGGCTTCTTGGAAGCTCAAATTTGACCCCTGGTAGATAAAACCATTCCCGAGGATGTTCAGCAGCTCCTGGTGGACTTTGGATTGTCAAGGCCAGGCAGGAGCAAAGTGAAGGATGTGATTGTGTTGGAATGTGTTTGATTTGCAGTGTGGATTTAGGGTCCTCAGCACCAGGTTGGCTCTAGAGATCTACTCCGAAGGGTCCCCACTACTTCTGGGATGCTGTGGGTCAGGGACAAGGAGATTCTGGATCCCTGATGGAGTTTGCAACCAAAAGATCCTACAGAAAAAGATGAACTGAGATGATAAGTGAGAGTAAATAAAGGAGAGTCTGCATTCCAGGAAATGCTTGTTTGGAGAGGTGAAGGGAGTCATGACAGATTTGGGGTGTGGAGCCATCTCCCAATTCCATTGGGGTGCTCCACAAGCATTCCCAGCCCTCAGGGCTGGACAAACCAAGAGGAAAGATCCCACAAAATAAAACCAGCCTGGAGGACATCGCCTCTGTTGTGTCACAGAGCAGAGGTGCTTGTGGTGGTGCCACTTCTCAACGAGCTCCTGGGCAGCGTCTTCCTGCCTGGTTGCTCCCACCATTCCATTCCCATGGAATTTTGAGTTAATGTGTTTTCCTTAGTGTTTCTAATAGGCTGAGAGCACGTGCATGGGCAGCTCAAGGATGATTTGCTCAGGAGCAGTTTTCTTTAGCCAGGATTTCTTTTCCTCCTCTTTTGTGACACCTTTCCATGCTTTCTGAGTCCAGCAGCTGTCAGAGAAAAGTGGAACATCCTTAGTGAGGAACTTTAGAGGGATTAAAAATTGGATGTTCACAGCTGTGGATCAGCGGTTTTGGGTTGGGTCAGGTGCAGGCACTCAGGTGGGAGAGGTGAAAATGGGGTAACCCAAGAAATCTTCTCCACTGTTGAGTGCCATCTCCAGGTGTTGGGACACCAGACTGGAGATGGTCCTTCCCATAACATGGTGGAAAAAGTCAAAAATTCTCTGAGTGCTCTGGAGCCAGGCTGGGAGAGCTGGTAGTGTCCAACCTGGAGAAGAAAAGGCTCCAGGGAGACCTCAGAGCCCCCTCCAGTGCCTAAAGGGGCTCTGAGAGAGCTGGAGAGGGACTTTGGATGAATGATGGAGTGCCAGGATACAGAGAATGGCTTCCCACTGCCAGAAGGGAGGGTTAAATAGGATAGTGGGAAGGAATTCTTCCCTGTGAGGGTGGTGAGGCCCTGGAATGGAATTCCCAGAGAAGCTGTGGCTGTCCCATCCCTGGAAGTGTTTAAGGCCAGGTTGGACAGAGTGTGGAGCAACCTGGAGTAGTGGAACTGTCCCTGCCCATGGCAGGGGATTGCAATCTTGAAGGTCTCTTCCCACCAAACCATTCCATGATTCCATAAAAAATGTTAATTACTGCTGTAATGCTGTTTTTTATGGATTAGTGCTCAGGGTCTGGGATGGACTTTGGGCAATCAGGGCAGATGCCCTGGGAAGGAAGCTGAGGGTCGATCCTTCCTCATCCGGTCTTGGGATACATCTTGTTCAAAGTCCCCCAGGGACCCAGTGTGGTTCTGTTGGGATTTGGAGCCAATCTCTAAAACCCTTAAACCCTCTCAGTGCTTCTCCCTCTGTCCCAGGACATCCATTTATTCCTGCCCAGGTGCTCCAGGATAAAACCTCTCATGGGACCATGAAGTTCCAAATTCAACTCTTCCTTTTCTCCATCCAAATTCCCCAAACACTAGCTGTAATTTTAAATAATATAAATTTGATAGGCTATTATTCACCTTTTCTGACCCAGGCTTCAACAGCAATGGAGTAGCTTGGCCAGATAAAATCTCCCTGTGGATAAAGTTTTCCAAATTGGCCACATGCTGTATTTAAAACTCATTTTGAAGTGGTTTGGACTCTTTGGAAGTGGTTTTTCTAAGGCTAATTATCCCTCCTAACAGCATCCCATTCAGAATATATTTTCCGGTGCTGGATATTTACACACTCCCTGTTTTTTTCACCTGACAGTGACAGCTGTGGGAGTGAGGAATGTATTTAATTCCTAAATTTCTACTCTAATAAGAGATTAGTAATGGCAGAGCTGCTATTTTTCCACCCTTTTCCCAGATGATTTTCCCTACAAAGGGTCGTAACTTCTCCAACCTTTTAGCAGATCAAGCCCTGAAGTTTTCCTGTGCCAATTCCAGTGTGAAAGTTGGAATTTAAAAGAAAAAACACCCAAAAAAGGAGGAAGGGGGAAATGAAATGTGGCTGAATGGTAGCTCCACAAGGCACAAATTCCCTGAATTACTTCTTATCCTGATAAAATTGTGATAAAATTGGGATAAATTCCTTTAAACGTGTCCGTGAGCTGCTGCGCTGAGCCGAGTCCAACTGGTGCCGGCATCTGGGCTGAGCTCCGGGCTGTGCCCGGGCAGGTCTCGGAGCTCGGGAATGAGCAATCCAGTTTTTGGGGGCAAAAAAGGTCATTTGGCAGGTGCTGGAGCATCGTTTTCCACTGATTAATTCTGTCCAGGCTAAGTAAACATTTAGACTTCTTTCAGGCTGAAGGATGGATCCATCTGTTTAATCCTGGTGAGGGAAATCAGGGAGTATCCTGAGCTGGAAGGATCATCAAATCCAACTCCTGGCCCTGCACAGGAACATCTCAAAAAATGATAAAAAATACTCTAAAAAAGATGGAGGAAAGTCCTGGATTAGCAAATGCTGTGGGATCCTAAATAAGATCTCCGAGAGCTTCACTGGGTAGCAGGATCTGTTTTCCAGGAGCTGGAAAGGGCTTCGTGCAATGAAAGGAAGGAAAGGAAGGAAGGAATTTGTACATCTCTCCTATGGGTCAAATTTTGCTCTTGGGCTGAGTTAATAAATTTCCAGTTGAGGTTAAGTGTCTTTATATGGAGAAAAATTCCTAAATAATTATATATTCATATCCAAAACCTACATAAAGTTTGGAAGATCTGCTGGAAGGTTCCCTGCCCGTGGCAGGGGATTGGAATGAAATGATCTTTAAGGTCCCTTCCAACCCAAATTATTCTGGGATTATGTAGTCAGCTTTCTCAGTCTCTGGGTGTTTATTTCCTTCTGCTGCCTTGGAAATAATTGGAATTAGCTCATTAATACTGACTAATATCCCTCCTACCAGGTCTGGTCTCTCCCCAGCAGAGAACTGAGATTTCCTGTTTCTACACCCAAATTCTCTGTCTGACAGAGCTTCCTGTGGGATGAAGCCATTGTGTTCCCTCCAGACCTCGGTCTTATTCCGTTAGAGAATGTGTGGATGATCCAGGACCATCCAGTCTCTCCTTGGCTCTTCCCGGGCTGGATCCTGGCACCTCTGTGTGGATTTCAGCACGAGACCGGATTCGCCACCGCCCTTGGCACCGGCAAAGCCGACCATCTGCATCCGGCAGCTTCCCTGTTCCCGGTCCATCCATCCATCCATCCCCAGGTGCCAGTCAGGCTCCGCAGCATCTGCAGCTCCTGCTGCCCTCCGGGCTCGCCTGGAAGGAGGAATTGGAGGAGGATACGGGGAGGTCTGAGAGGTCACAGCTGTTAAAGCTGGGAAAGTGGGAAAAAACCAGCAGAGGGATTCCCAGAGTTGGCATGGATCCCACGGCCACCTGTCTGTGAGCAGGAACGGTTTTCCAAGCTGAAATAACGTTTTGATTGCAAATAATTTCCTTTAATCCCCAAATAAGTGGAGATATAATAATTGCTTCTGGAATTGTTGGTAGTGAATCCAGGTCTGTGTTCCTGCCGTCCTCTGGTGTGGAAAGGAGGATGTAAATGGAGGCAATGAGGGGTGAATCTCCAGGGAAACCCCAAAGGTATTCCAGTTCAGGATATTTTATATGGGAAAAGATTTTATGGCTCAATAAGGAGCAGGGAGTGTTGAAGGCGACCTCTTTGCTGCTTTAAATTCCTTTTTAAATGCAAGGATAAAAGGGGGCAAAGGGGAAATGTTATTTTTGTCATGGAAAGGAACTTTGTGGGAGTTGTGGGAGACAGAGGGAGTGTTTTCCTGTTCCCTCCCTCTGACAAATTCCTGGTTTCTTCTGCATCTAAAATAATGCTGTTTCTACACAAATTGGGGTGTGGAATCATGGAATCATTGAGATTGGATAACCCCTCATTGAGTCGAGCCATTCCTTCAGCACTGCCAAGGTCACCCCTAAACCATGTCCCCAGCTCCCACATCCACACAGCTTTTGAATCCCTCCAGGAATGGTGATTCCACCCCTGCTCTGGGCAGCTGTGCCAGGATTTGATAACCCTTTCCACGAAGAAATTAATCCTGATGTCCATTCTGAACCTCTCATGGCACAGCTTGAGGCCATTTCCTCTTGTCACTTGTTCCTTGGGAGCAGATCCTGAGCTCCACCTGACTGTATCCTCCTGTCAGAGAGTTGTGGAGAGTGAGAAGATTCCCCTTGAGCCTCCTTTTCTCCAGGCTAACTCCCCCCAGCTCCCTTAGCAGCTCCTTGTGCTCCAGACCATCCTCAACTCCATTCCCTTCTCTGGACACACTCAGCTCCTCAGTGTCTGTTTTTTGGAACTCCTGGGTTTTTAAGAATAAAAAGCTGATGAATAAGGAGGAGGAGAAAAGGACTTCCTTGTACAACGTGTGGAGAAGTGGGATTAGAATAATGGAATCATGGAATGGTTCGGGTTGTAAGGAACCTTAAAGATCATCCAGTTTCACCCCCTGCCATGGGCAGGGACACCTTCCACTATCCCAGGTTGCTCCAAGCCCTGTCCAGCCTGGCCTTGGACACTTCCAGGGATGGGGAAGTCTANTGGCAGGGGATTGGAATGAAATGATCTTTAAGGTCCCTTCCAACCCAAATTATTCTGGGATTATGTAGTCAGCTTTCTCAGTCTCTGGGTGTTTATTTCCTTCTGCTGCCTTGGAAATAATTGGAATTAGCTCATTAATACTGACTAATATCCCTCCTACCAGGTCTGGTCTCTCCCCAGCAGAGAACTGAGATTTCCTGTTTCTACACCCAAATTCTCTGTCTGACAGAGCTTCCTGTGGGATGAAGCCATTGTGTTCCCTCCAGACCTCGGTCTTATTCCGTTAGAGAATGTGTGGATGATCCAGGACCATCCAGTCTCTCCTTGGCTCTTCCCGGGCTGGATCCTGGCACCTCTGTGTGGATTTCAGCACGAGACCGGATTCGCCACCGCCCTTGGCACCGGCAAAGCCGACCATCTGCATCCGGCAGCTTCCCTGTTCCCGGTCCATCCATCCATCCATCCCCAGGTGCCAGTCAGGCTCCGCAGCATCTGCAGCTCCTGCTGCCCTCCGGGCTCGCCTGGAAGGAGGAATTGGAGGAGGATACGGGGAGGTCTGAGAGGTCACAGCTGTTAAAGCTGGGAAAGTGGGAAAAAACCAGCAGAGGGATTCCCAGAGTTGGCATGGATCCCACGGCCACCTGTCTGTGAGCAGGAACGGTTTTCCAAGCTGAAATAACGTTTTGATTGCAAATAATTTCCTTTAATCCCCAAATAAGTGGAGATATAATAATTGCTTCTGGAATTGTTGGTAGTGAATCCAGGTCTGTGTTCCTGCCGTCCTCTGGTGTGGAAAGGAGGATGTAAATGGAGGCAATGAGGGGTGAATCTCCAGGGAAACCCCAAAGGTATTCCAGTTCAGGATATTTTATATGGGAAAAGATTTTATGGCTCAATAAGGAGCAGGGAGTGTTGAAGGCGACCTCTTTGCTGCTTTAAATTCCTTTTTAAATGCAAGGATAAAAGGGGGCAAAGGGGAAATGTTATTTTTGTCATGGAAAGGAACTTTGTGGGAGTTGTGGGAGACAGAGGGAGTGTTTTCCTGTTCCCTCCCTCTGACAAATTCCTGGTTTCTTCTGCATCTAAAATAATGCTGTTTCTACACAAATTGGGGTGTGGAATCATGGAATCATTGAGATTGGATAACCCCTCATTGAGTCGAGCCATTCCTTCAGCACTGCCAAGGTCACCCCTAAACCATGTCCCCAGCTCCCACATCCACACAGCTTTTGAATCCCTCCAGGAATGGTGATTCCACCCCTGCTCTGGGCAGCTGTGCCAGGATTTGATAACCCTTTCCACGAAGAAATTAATCCTGATGTCCATTCTGAACCTCTCATGGCACAGCTTGAGGCCATTTCCTCTTGTCACTTGTTCCTTGGGAGCAGATCCTGAGCTCCACCTGACTGTATCCTCCTGTCAGAGAGTTGTGGAGAGTGAGAAGATTCCCCTTGAGCCTCCTTTTCTCCAGGCTAACTCCCCCCAGCTCCCTTAGCAGCTCCTTGTGCTCCAGACCATCCTCAACTCCATTCCCTTCTCTGGACACACTCAGCTCCTCAGTGTCTGTTTTTTGGAACTCCTGGGTTTTTAAGAATAAAAAGCTGATGAATAAGGAGGAGGAGAAAAGGACTTCCTTGTACAACGTGTGGAGAAGTGGGATTAGAATAATGGAATCATGGAATGGTTCGGGTTGTAAGGAACCTTAAAGATCATCCAGTTTCACCCCCTGCCATGGGCAGGGACACCTTCCACTATCCCAGGTTGCTCCAAGCCCTGTCCAGCCTGGCCTTGGACACTTCCAGGGATGGGGAAGTCTACCCTCTCTCTAGGCAATCTGTTTCAATCCAGCAGGACTGATGTGCTGCCCCTGTTTGTAATTCCTGACATTAATAATCTGTGAGTTTGTGGATGGACAGGGAATTAGGTGGGATGAATCTTACCCTGAACCTGCTTTCCAGTTCCAGCACATCCTCGTGGGCAGCTCCTCATGGACCTGCATCATTCCCACCAACCAACTTAAGTGAGGGAGAGCAGGGTTTGCACTGGCCGGATCCAGAGCTGTGACAAAATTCTCTGGAGGCTGGGATCCATCTTGGGAGGGCATCTTGGCAAATCCTCTGTGTGAAATCCAGTAGGAAGCGCTTCGTGGAGCATCCAAGAATGCTCTGCCTGCCCAGGGAGCGCAGCTTTGGGAGCCTTTTTGCCTGCGTTGGTGAAACTCTTGCCTCCTATTTTCCCCTTTTTTTTTTCCCCCTTTGGCTCTGCTGAAGTGAGGCTTCCTCAGGCAGGTTTTTTACAATTTGGATTTGATGAGAACAGTCGGTTACGACTCCCCGAGTGCCGTAAAAGTTGATGCGATGGTCGCTCCGCGCCTGTGCTCATTTTTATAATTTTTTATTTTATGAAACAGGACAGGGAGCTTAGTGACTTATTACTATTCATTTCGTTTCAATGCAGTAAATATTGATTCAGTTGGGGCTTTTCAATTTAAACCACTTGCCGATTATATAAAATATTACCAGCCTCTGGAATTATGCTTACGGATCCCTTCGGCTGCTCATTAACGAAGGAGTGCAATTTTTAGATCCCTTTGCTTTCATCATCCAAATAAATGGGCCGAGCTCCCTCTTCCCAGGGAAGGTGCTGTAGACTCAGCTCACGGGGGCTTGACAGCCTCGATGGAGCTCTTAATTTGGAGCCGCTTTCAAAGGATTTTGTACATCGGGATTTTTTTTCATTTTGAGACATTGAGGTCTCTTCCTCTGATTTTTCAGCTGTGGAATGACAACCAGGATAAATGGAGCTGGTTCATCCTGCTCAGAGCAGCCTCTCCTACTGGTGGGTCCTTGGATGTTGCTTGAGCTTCAAGGGTCTGTTTACATGAGTTGTGAGAAGCAGGATGAGAGATGTGGGAAGAGGGAGAGGGGATTGAAGCCTAAGAGGTGTAATTCCAATGGTGGAAGGGTCTCATTAGCTGTGGTCACTTGGGGTCATCTGTGATGGACATTCCCATGGCAAAACTTCCCATGGAAACAGCTTGGACAACTCACAAAGTAGTGCTTCAACATCGTGAGGAGGTTTTGGAGCCCATCCTTGTAGAGATGAGGTTGATGAAGCTTTGGGAAAATGCCTTTCATGCCACTGGAGCTTATGATGGTGGGAGTGTAGACTTGGGATGGTGCCCATCCATAGATGAGTCCATTTCAGGAGCTTTCCCTTCCCACTGGACCTTTCCATCCCTACAGTCTCCTGTTGAGCTTTTGGAGTGTGAGCTCCTTGCCATGCTTCTCCTGGCATCTCCCCACTAGAAGGACATGATATCAGGATCTTGAAAATCAGGACAAGCTCCTTCTCCAACCTGTTTATCCTGAGGCCATGGAGAGCAGGACATGGGTGGATGGAGGATATTCCAATGGGATTTGAAAGAAATAAACCAAATCAGACCTAGAGGAGCATCCCCACAGCTGAGAATTGTCACTTTGGGGGTTAATTACTGGGGAAGAAACCACCTTCAGGTGGTTTCAGATGCCATCAAGCTGAAAAGAGAGAAAAGTTGGGTTTGACCTCAACTACTCGACCAAGAACCCAGCCAAAAACACACAATGGTCAGGAGGAGACGCAGAAATCTGGTTTAGCAAGAGCTGCATTAATTGGATCAATGTTAAAATGTGATTTAAAGCATGTTGTCAGTGGAGCAGAGGATTTGGCTGAGGACCTGGTTCCAAGGGTGAGTTATGACACTGGATCTCAGGGCCAAGATGTTCTTCCCATTTTGCTTTGTGCAGCACTTAACCTGTGGTGAATTTACCCAAAAATAACCAACGATGTGACCAAAATGAACCTGGACGAGGCTTCAGATTGGAAAAGGAAGAGCTAAAACTTCACTGCTGTGGAGCCAACTTACATAATTAAACACTGGTTTAAATACCACTTTCAGGCCAGGTTTAAGGGTGGTAGTAAACCAACTTCACAATAATCAATAGTTTTTAGACTGCCTGCATAATTCAAACTCACCAGCCCCTTCTCCCCCAGTGGTTCAGAGCTAATCTCACCAATTGGTTGCAGTAGGATCGACACTGTCACGGTGAAGGTGACCTGGAATCCCTTTGTGTGAGTGGGTTTTTGTCAGCTAAATTCAAGGAATTTATCCTTTTTAATGCAAAACCTGAGGGTAATGTATTCATCAGGTTGCTGGCTCACCTATTGCTGGAGATGAATGTGTATTATTTTAATGCTAAGATTAATAAGGACTTTCTGAAGTCCTGCTTAAAGTATTTCCTTATGGTATTTGAGGACTTAATTTGAGTGTAAAAATGGGATAATTGTGTGGCATTGCAGCACATGGAAAGCACTGGGAGTTTTGAAGCAAGACAAGGCTTCCATGGGAGACTGGCACAAGTTGGGATCCCCTTGATGTCCCTATGTGCACTTCAACCACTTCAGGATTTTTAACTGCTTTGTAAAATCATGGAATCATCAGATGATATGGATTGGAAAGGGCTTTTAAAGATCATCTCGTTGCAATCCCCTGTCATGGGCTGGAATTCCCTTCCACTAACCCATTTTACTTCCAAACCTGTGCAATCTGGCCTTAAACACTTCCAGGGATCCAGGGGCAGCCACAGCTTCTCTGGGCAACCTGTGCCAGGGCCTCACCACCCTCCCAGGGAAGAATTTCTTGCCAATATCCCATCTGTCCCTACCCTCTGGCCGTGGGAAGCCATTCCCCTTGTCCTGTCACTTCAGGCGCTTGTCCAAAGCCTCTTTAGGCACTGGAAGGGCTCTGAGGTCTCCCTGGAGCCTTCCCTTCTCCAGGCTGGACATTCCCAACCTGGTTGCAGAGCAGAGGGGCTCCAGCCCTTGAAACATCTCCATGGCCTCATCTGGAATCGCTCCAGCAGCTCCATGTCTTTTTGATATTGGGCCCCAGAGCTGGAGGCAGCTCTCCAGGTGGGGTCCCACCTGAGCGGGGCAGAATCCTTCCCTCACCTTCTTTCCAAACTCTGGGATGAGCCATGGGCTCATGAGGACATGGGGAGATTTCCAGGTTCCAGCACACATGGCCAAATATTTGGATTTGTAGGATCATCCCATTCCCATCACTGCATTCTGCTGGTGTGGGGTTGTCTGGTATGCCAGGGAACCACTTTGGGATTCCCAAGGCAAAGCAGAAAGCTGGAGATTTTCCTTCAGCATTGCCAAGCCAGGTGATTGCTCCCATTGTGCCACCCAGGAGAATTTCTTCCCAATATCTCATCTAACCCTGCTCTTGTGCCCTGTCACTCCTTGTGCCCTGTCACTCCATCCCTCTTCCAAAGTCCCTCTCCAGCTCTCTTGGAGCCTCTTTAGACACTGGAAGGGCTCTCTGGTTTTCCTGGAGCCTTCTCTTCTTCAGGAACACATTCCCTTTATTGCAATGGAGACATGGAGTCGTTTGTCCTCGTTGATTGAGTATTTATGATGGGAGCTCTGGATGGTGTTTCCTTCAGATTGGATTTCTGCATCTGGCAGGAATTGCTTCTCTCCTCCCCAAAGGTCCCTTTTCATCTGTCAGGACACACTGCATACTTTTCCCTGTTTATTCTTGTCTGTTGATTTAATCCCTGGCTGTTGGGGTGGCCGGAACACTGGGATCTTCAGCATTTCTGTACAGCCCTGTATGTATGGGTTGGATTTCTCCTGCTCTTACATTTTAAAATTTTTTAAAATCCTGCTTAATATTCAAGGACCATAAAAACGTTCCCCACTTATCGTGAGCTGTTATCTCAATGACTCCTCACCGTTATTAATAATCACTCTCAGTGTCATGTATTGCTTTTCCTTATGGCTCCCGAGGCAAATCATGGATGCAGGGAAGGATTTCTAATGGTTGAGTTGCAGGCTGGGGAGCAGCAGAGCTGTTTTGCCTCTTCCTGAAAGCAGGACGACAGGTTTGGAGTAGTTTCTGTGGCTCCTGGTGGCCTCCTGCTGAAGGGGAACCTCCTGAACATGGTCATGCTGCGTCCATCTGCAGACAGTGACATCCATGGGGATGCTCCATGGGCATTTTGGTATCTACCTGACATAGGGAGGTGCAAATGTGAGAAGGTATCCAGGTGCATCCAAGGGGATGAAGCCTGACCAATTCCACCAAGTTACTGGGGAACCCCAGAAGCTCCCAAACTTTGGTGTGAGACCTTTCCCCTTAAGGTACTTGAAAACCATAGAAGGGTTTGGGTGAGAAGAGATGTTGAAAGTCATCCATTTCCATTCCCTGCCATGGACAGGGTCACCTTCCACTGGACCAGGTTGTTCCAAGCCCTGTCCAACTTGGCCTTGGACACTTTCAGGGATGAGGCAGCCACAGCTTCTCTGGGAATTGCATTCCAGGGCCTCCCCACCCTCCCAGGGAAGAATTTCTTCCCAATATCCCATCTAATCCTGCTCTCTGCCAGTTTAAAGCCATCATCTAGACCCGATGTTGGCAACTGCTTCTGGATGGCCCTGCTTGAGCTGGGAGTTGGGCCAGATTTCCACGGATTACTTCCAGACTCAAACATTCTGTGATTTCTCCCACAAACCTCTGGGCATTGCTGTTGTTGATCATGGCACATCCTGTTTTGGGCCACTGGGACATCCAGGGGGGATTTGAGATGTGCCCAGAGAAGCTGCGGCTGTCCTATCCCTGGCAGTATCCAGGGCCATGTTGTTCAGGGCTTAGAGTAACCTGGTTTAGTGGAAGGTGTCCCTGCTCATGGCAGAGGGGTTTGAATGAGATGATGTTTAAGGTCTCTTCCAATCCAAACCATTCCATGTTTTTACAATTTCACATCAAAAATTAACCCTGGACTTAACTATGAACCTGGAGACAACTTGATCTTGCATGAACTCTGGGATACCTGGAGTTGCTGGTGGGTCAAAGAACTCCCATTCCCACATTTAGTCTGCCAAATAGATATTGCTAAACCCACCCCTGAATTCCCAATCCATTCTCCTCCTGCTGCCTGGTTTTCACTGCCGGGTGATGGCCCCAAAAGCAACGACCCCCCAGAGCTTGACTGATGGGCACCATCCCACTGGGAAAGGTGACTTCCCTCTTTCCTTCTCCAAGTCAGCGGTGGATTTTATTTTTTCCCGCTGTTTTGGGGGTTGTTTTTGTTTTCCGTTTTTCCAGCTCGGCACAGTTCAGCGCTTCGGCCTCGCGGACTGGAACGCCCGGATTAATTTGTGGTTAGATCTCTGTTAAGATTGCATCCACTTCCCCAGTCAGCACTTAATTGGCAGTCGCTTGATTTAACAGCGTGGGAGCCGGCTCCGGAAAAATGGCTTGGATAAATCACTGCCTGACACCAGAAAATAGATATAATCTCAACATTAACTACATTAATAGTAGCAGGAGCCGAATTAAGAAAGCCATAAAGTAGAGGCAGGAGAGTATAAATTATGGCCATCTCGCTGTCTTCTTCTCCAGGCTCTGCTTTCCGTCCTCTCCCGGCCAGTGGGATGGGATCGTGCCGGTCTTGGCTCCTGTTGGGTTGCGATTGGCCCTTCTGGGGAGAGAAAGAAGAGCAATTCCCACAATTCACAGCATTCCCAATTCATGGCCCATCTTTTGGACAACACCAGTGTTGGTCTGATCAGTTTTAGTGGCTTGATATTGATTTAGGCCGATCCAGAATGTTGAAATCATGGATTTCTTTTCTTCCCTCTGGAGTCCTGACTGGGACCGTGGGGTCTTTTATGGTCTTCTGGTCACAATGGATTTCTAGGATGATGATTTGGGATTGGATAAGGGAAAAAAGACATTTCCTAATGATGTGGATGGAAATCTTTGTAAGGCATATGGTGAGGTGGCCAACTCTGAGGGAAAACCGTCGGCAGATCCCTCACTTGTGGCTGTCTGTGCTGTTGTTCCCAGGGGAATCTCTGCCTTTATTTCCCATCTGTGAAAACCAGGGAAATGAAGTCAGGATAAGCACTGTGAGGGCTTGTTTTACCCTATGCTCTGGGTGATGGTGACCTCCATAACTTCTCCTGCTCTTCAGGAGTCCCAGGAAAAGCGTTCCTCCATCTTTTCTGTGCCGTGGGATGCCAAAAACCATCCCAGCTCTTCCAGCTGTTGCTTTATCCATTTGTGCCAGCGTTGACTGTTCATAAATTTGGAAGCACATCTGGTTGGTTATTTCTTTTTCCTTTCAGTGAGGTGTTAGGTCCAACTTTGGCTCAGAAGGTGACATTTTAGGATTTTTCTGTGGACATATTGGAGTGGAGATATCCACATGGAGATATTTGGGAGTGCTGGGATGGGGGTGGAGGCTGAGCAGTTTCATGAGGACCAAACCCTCAGTGTGAATATGAGTTAGAGGGGACAAATTGGTACCTACCTGCTGGTGAGGGGGATGCCACACAGATAATGATGTCCTAGAGCATCATAAAAATCCTTTTCTTTCCACTTTTCTACGGAAAAACGTGAAGAGGGGAATGATGATGCCGTGGAAGTTGCCTTGGAAGTTAAATCCCACCATGTGGAGGGTTGGGTCAGTGCTACAAGCTGGAGGCCAGTTTTGGGTTCATTTAGGAAGTTTTCTGCATTTTTCTGATTGGCCTGGAGATTTTTGTGAGGTTTTTGGAAGTTTGGGAGTTGCTCTGGGTCTGGTGTCAGCCGAGGGAGACAGCTCTGTACAAGTCTGAGGTGGGAAGGGCTAATTTGGACTTAATGAGAGAGCAAGAATTAATTTGCTTGGTCTTTGGGCAGACGTTGAACTCAATGTGTCAAATTTTGATGGAGCCATCAAAATCCTATATAGCCCAACCCTTTCCCAAGTTTTCCCCCACAATCCCTGATTTAAAACATCTCTGGACTGTTTGGAAGTACAAATGCTGCAGGGCTTTTATTTTATTTATAAATTTATTTATTGATAAATTTTTTTTATATTTATTTTATAAATGTAGCTTGTTATCTATCTCTAGGAAGCATCCACATTATAAAATCATGGAATAGTTCAGATTGGAAGGGAATATCAATCCATTCCAACCCCCAGCCATGGGCAGGGACACCTTCCACTATCCCAGGGTGCTCCAAGCCCCATCCCAGTGGCCTTAGTCACTCCCAGTGATGGGGCAGCCACAGCTTCTCTGGAAATTCCATTCCAGGGCCTCACCACCCCTCTCAGGGAAGAATTCTTTCCCAATATCCCATCTAACCCTGCCCTCTGGCAGTGGGAGGCCATTCCCCCTTGTTCTGTCCCTCCATTCCTTATCCAAAGTCCCTCTCCAGCTCTCCTGGAGTCCCTTTAGGCACTGGAGGGGGCTCTGAGGTCTCCCTGGAGCCTTCTCTTCTCCAGGCTGGACATTCCTATCTCTCCCAACCTGGCTCCACAGCAGAGAAGCTCTAGCTCTTGGAGCATCTCCATGGCCTCCTCTGGACCTGCTCCAGCAGCTCCATGTCCTTTTGCTGTTGGACACCAGAGCTGGAGGCAGCTCTGCAGATGAAGTCTTACCTGAGTGAGTCAGAGCTGTGGAATTCCCCCTTTCCTGCTGCCTACACTCTGGGATGAGCCCAGGACATGGGAAAGTTCTGGATTTCCAGAGCTTCTCATCCACCATCACCCCCAAATCCTTTTTCCTCAGGTTTATCCCAACCTTTTTAACTTTATTTCCAGTTTTTTGGTTCAGTTACACCCCCCTTCACCACGTCCCCTTTTCTCCCCTGGAAATGGATTTTTAAAAGCGTCATCTTCCAGCGAATTTTCCTTTCCATCTTGTTGTTTATTAGGCTCTTAAAGACAAAGCTTGTAATGCATCCATTGATCCAAATTCCAATTGAAGAGATGTGAGCACATAAAATGGTCCCGACCCTTTAATAATGGAGCGATATCCTTTGGAATGTAGGCGATGCAATTAGGACAAGGAACCAACTCCCTGCCCCTTGATGGGGGCCTTTGAATCGTTTTTTATCCATTCCATATATTCCAAGTCAGAGCTGAGTTCCTTTAAGTGTCCTCCTGGTGAGTATCTGATGGACTGACGCTCTCAGAAGTGTTGGACCTTTTTTTTTTCTCTTTCTCTTGGAAGGAGATCCAAATTTTTATAGATCCATATTCATAAATTATGAATGTCTACATTTATAAAATATAGATATAATATGTATTTTATACGTGGATAGAAATTGAGTGGATGGGCCGAGGCCAGCGGTGTGAGGGTCAACAAAGCCAAGTGTTGGATCCAGCACTTGGATCACAACAACCTCATGGAATTCTCCAGGCTTGTGGATAAAGGGCTGGAGAGAGGGAAAGGAATTGGAGGTGCTGGTGGCAGTGGCTGGATATGAGTCCAGGTGGGCAGGAAGGTCACTGGCACGTGGCTTGTAGCAGCCATGTTGTGTCCCCCGGCCAGGGCAGTGTCCATCCCCCTGTTCTGGCAGTGCTGGGACACCTCTGATNGGCAGTGTCCCTCTCCCTGTTCTGGCAGTGCTGGTACACCTCTGATCCTGGTGGGAATTTTGGGTCCCTCACAAGAAAGACATTGAGGGTCTGGAAAGTGTTCAGGGAAGGGAATGGAGCTGGGAAGAATCTGGGGCATCAGGAGTGGCTGAGGGAGCTGGGAGGGCTCAGCCTGGAGAAAAGAAGGTTCAGGGGGGACCTTCTGGCTCTGCACAATTCCCTGAGAGCAGATGGATCCAGATGGGAGTTGGGATCTGCTCCCAGGGAACAACAGATGGGACAAGAAGAAATGACCTCAAACTGCACCAGGAGGGATTCAGGTTGGACGTCAAGAGGAATTTCTTCATGGAAAGGGTTAAACATTGGAATGGGCTGCAGAGGGAGATGGTGGAATCTCCATCCCTGGAGGTGCCCAAGGAATGCCTGGAGGTGGCACTCAATGCTCTGGTCTGGGTGACAAGTCTGGGATCGGTCTCAGGTTGGACTCGATGATCTTGGAGGTCTTTTCCAACCTAAATGATTCCATGATTCCATATATGTATATACACTTTTCCAGGCATACACAACATTGATATTAATAAATATTTACTGGATCATGGTATTACAGAGATGCCAAGTGTTCATGCCAAGGAATCAGAGCCGACAACGCTGCTGAAGTTGTTCTGTGCGTCAGCTTTTAAATGATAAGGAGACCCCAATATGGGATAAATCCGTGGGTATACAACTACCTGCTTTAAATTTGGAGAAATAAGCTTGGAGTCAACACCTGACTTGGTTATTTATTCCTTAAGTTTAATTTAAAGTCAGGAAAACCAATTCTCTAGGGGAAAGAAAATAATTTATACACTGTTTTCTCTGCCTTTGTAGCTAAAATTAATTTAAAATTTTAATTAAATAATCAAATTTGAATTTAATTTTCAAAATGCACTGCCTGTGGATGTGTATCCATCCCTTGTCCAAGCCCTGGGCATGGGGTTTTCCAGAGGCAGCCAGTAGCTGGTGTTTTCCCAGCAGATAATTCCCTTTAGCGCAGCCCAGCTGAGCTTCTTTAACCTCTTCCATGCTGAGCTCCTGTTTTTCCATGGAATCCCGCTCCTTGTCTGAGATATTTGCTGTAATTAAAATGTATCAGCTGTTCTGGCTCTTCATAGTATTATTGCTGTTTCCTGCATGAGGAAAAGAGCATTTAAAAGGAAAAATATCTTTGGAAAAAGCAATTATCCCAGGTATTTTCGGAAAGCAGGCAGGAGGGAAAGCCTCCAGTGGGATTTGGCTCCATGTCTGGCTGATTATTGTGATAAATATTCAAAGTTGGAGCCGTTTGGGTTGGGATACGGACACAGCATTGGAAAGATCCTCGGCAATTAGCCTTCCTGGGATATTCCAGCGCTTGGAGCACATCCAGAGCTCTGAAATGGGATTTACAGGGATGAGCAGAGGGAGGAATATCACTTCTGTGCCAGGACAGGGGAAGGTCTAGGACCTGCTCTCGCTTTCCCTCTGGTTTAACCCATCACTGAGGGAGGTAGGGCACTGTCTGGGAGGGATTAAGGATTAATCCACGTGGACACAGGTCCTGGAGCTTCCCAAACGGTGCCACTAAAGCCGGCAACACCTGCCTGGAACGCCTCGAGCTCCATTTCAGCTAATCAGAGTTAAACCCTAATGAACTTTGTCCAATCGCCTGAGCTAATGGGGGTAAAAGGAATCTAATTAACGGGACAATAGTTCCCGGTCTTCCCGGTGTAATCACTGATCCTCCGCAGGCATTAGAGCAGCGGGATGGAAAGCTGAGTATTAGGGACCGTCAGCATTTCCATTCTCAGGCTCAGCCTAAGCGGTTTAACGGGACCTTGGCAGGGGGGTTTGGGCTGAGACTTGACCTACCTTGAAAACAGCTTCATGTGGGCAAATTGTCTTCTCCAGAGGGTCCTTTGTCTCATCTCCAGGGAGGCGTTTTCATAGCGCAAACTTTGCTGGAGAAGTTGGATATGTTTCCGAGAATCCTCCCATGGCTCGTTGTGGGTGGGATCAGGCCCAGGGCTGGAGAGAAGCCAAGGAGATGGTTTGGAGTTGGGCTGTCAGGGAATGGAGAGGACAAGAAGAAACGACCTGAAGTTGTGCCAAGGGAGGTTTAGATTGGATGTCAGGGAAATTTTTTTTCATGGAAAGGGTTGTCAAGCATTGGAACAGGCTGCCTGGGGCAGTGGTAGAGGAAGGAGGGCAGGGTTAGATGGCATATTGGGAAAAAAACTCTTCTCTGTGAGTGTGGTGGGGCTCTGGCACAGGTTTAAAGGATGGTTTGGGTCAGAAGGGATCTTGAACATCCCACCCCCTGCCATGGGCAGGGACACCTTCCACTATCCTGGAGCGTTCCAAACCCCATCCAACATGGCCTGGGACACTTCCAGGGATGGGAAAGCCACAACTCCTCTGGACAACCTGTGCCAGGGCCTCCCCACCTTCCCAGGGAAGAATTTCTTCCCGATACCCCATCTATCCCTGCCCTCTGGCAGTGGGAAGCCATTCCCCTTTGTCCTGTCCCTCTAGGTTCTTGTCCAAAGTCCATCTCCAGCTCTCTTGGAGCCCCTTCTGGCACTGGAAAGGGCTCTGAGGTCTCCCTGGATCCTTCTTTTCTCCAGGCTGGACACTCCCAGCTCTCCCAGAGCAATTCCATCCCTGCCCTCCTCACCTGGCCACATCAGTCCTTCAGTACAGCGTCACAAGGCAAGTTTTTTCCCTGTTTTCTGTGCTTGGCACATGGAGCTGGTTTTGTATCCAGACTCTCCATCTCCCTCAGGAATTAATTGGGTTACAAACAATAGCAGGGATTTAGAAAACAGGGGCAGGGAAAAGAGCTCTTCTCTCCCACTGCTCTGAGCTCCTCGAGCTGATACTGGATCTCCTGCGTTTTTTGGAAGGTTTTGGCAGGATTTCAGGGCTTTCCCAGGGTTCAGGCAGGATCATGAGCCCTGCAGGGGCTGCCAAGTGCTGTGTGGAGCTCTGGCTTTTCATGGACACAATGGAGAGATGAAAGGGAATGGCAGCATGGGGCTGAATGGCTTCCAGAGGGAAATGGCAGTAAATCCAGTGGGAGGGAATAAAGAGGCTCTTGAGGGAAGGGATGGCATCCAGAGGGACCGTGACAGGCTGGGCCAGTGCAAACCTCAGGAAGACCAAGAAGGCCAAGGTTCTGCATGTGGGCAGGGCAATCCCAAGGACAGATCCAGGCTGGGTGGAGAATGGATTGAGAGCAGCCCTGAGAAGGATTTGGGAATGTTGGTAGCTGAAAAATGGAATGTGCCCCTTCCATGTGTACTGGAATCCAGAAATCCCCTGTGTCCTGGGCTCATCCCACACTGTGGGCAGCAGGAGAGGGGGGAATTCTGTCCCTCTACCCTGTTCAGGTGAGACCCACCTGCAGAGCTGCCTCTATCTCTGGGGTCCAACAGCAAAAGGACATAGAGCTGCTGGAGCAGGTCCAGAGGAGGCCATGGAGATGCTCCAAGGAATGGAGCCAGGCTGGAACAGCTGGCAATGTCCAGCCTAGAGAAGAGGAGGCTCCAGGGAGACCTCAGATCCCCTTCCAGTGCCTAAAGGAGAGCTGGAGAGGGACTTTGGACAAGGGATGGAGTGACAGGACACAGGGAATGGTAGCTTCCCACTACCACAGGGCAGGGTTAAATGGGATATTGGGAAGGAATTGTTCCTTGTGAGAGTGGTGAGGTGCTGGAATGGAATTCCCAGAGAAGCTGTGGCTGCCTCACCCCTGGAAATGTCCAAGGCCAGGTTGGACGAGCCTTGGAGCAACCTGGGATAGTGAAAGGTGTCCCTGCCAATGGCAGGGTTGGAATGGGATGGCCTTGAAAGTCCCATTCAACCCAAACCATTCCATGATTCTATGGAATGTTCTCCCTCAGTTTAGCCTAAAGTTGCCTGTAAATTTTACAGCCCTTTGAGAAGCAACTGCACGGAGATTGGGATATTTTGTTCATACCTGGGTCTTTCCCAAGTAGAATTATTTAAGGAGAAAAGTTATCCTGTCTGTGCAAAGGTTGGGAAGAGGCATCCTGCCTAGGAAATGTGTAAATTAGGGAAAACCCCCCAAACCCCCTCCACAACCCTTCATTTCAGGTGTAATCCCATGTCCCTGTTTTTTTTGTGGGTTTTTTGGGGGTTTTTTTTTGAGGAATCTCTCTTCTCATTGGTTGATAACCATTAAATTTATTTGCAACTATTTTTCTTTCCAGGTCAGTGAGATTTATTGGGAAGGTACATCTTTATTTAGGTAATTAAGGAGCTTAAGAGGTGCTCATTGAAATTCATAATTTTCCCAGGTTTTGAAAATGCTAAATGAGATCTGGGCTGGATTTTTTTTTCTTTTTTTCCTTGAGATTAACATTAAGCTGCATTTGAATGGAAATTCAGATTCAATTGAACCAAATTAAAATAGGTTTTTTTTTTTAAAGTATTTGTTTCATAATTAGAAGTAATTATTGAAAAGACGGAATTGTTTATGGGTAAATTAATGAGTTTTTGCTGGTCACTGTGTATTTAAAACTAATGGATCCTCTGTATTTATGGATGTATGTTGGGAAAAGACGCATCCCTTTCTATTTTTAATTTCCAATCACTTTTCCAACCTAAAATATCATCAACAGCAGACTGAATTATTTGAATTATCCCAATCAGGTTCTTTAAATAAATTAAATCTTAATGTTTATTTGTGTTTATTTGTGGTTTGACGCTTTTATTTTAAGAAGAAAACATCAGTGTTGAAACAAATCCTATAAATCAAATTTTAGTGGAATTACTTGCTCTTAGCTGTGGATTTGGGGTCCTCAGGTTTCTGGCAGGTGAGGATAGAGACGGAACAGATTCCAAGGGGAGGTGATGAAGCATCTTGGAGCACTCCTGATGTATTTGAGGAACACTTTTAACCCTAAATCCTGTGTTGTTTGCTAAGGAATGATGAATGACTGAGGAAAATGTGATTTTTTTGGATTTTTTTCTCCCAAATGAGGATTTTCCATTGCCACCTTCCAGGCTTGTGGTGGATGAGCTCCCTCCTTCCTCACCTCTCTCCCTGTTGCTTTCCATAACCATTGCCCCCGCGATGATCCGCTCTTTCCTCGGGATTCAAATGCCAGCATGCAAATGTGATTTCTGACTATGTGAGGATTACTTTTGAAAAAAAATATAAGCTAAGCCCAAATAAGAAATCCAGTAGTAAAAGAAAACTATTCTTTAAGAGCCACTTGTATCGCCGCCAGCGCCGGGAAATCCTCTCCGTTTCAGCCGGCTGGAAACGCCGCCGGGATGTTCCTGCTCTGCTCATGGGGTTGTGTTTAACTTAGAGGCATCAAATACTCCAAAAATTTTATATTTCAAATGTGGGGGAATTTTTGCAGGGGTTTGGGTGGTTTTTGGATCACCTGATCTTATGTTGATGAGGAGATGGGGGTGTTAAATCTGAGCACTCTGGAGTGACTCGTCCTTGTTTTTAACCTCCATTTTCCACGTTGGCTTGGAAATACCCCGTTTTTTTCCTTTTTATAGATTATTTGAAGAGGGAATGTATTTTCCCAGCATCATTTGCTGGCTCCTGGCTGAAGTTTTGGTGGTTTTACAGCATTCTGAGCAGCTTTGCTGTGTTTGGAGGTGAGAAAAGCACCTTGAGCTGGGCATCACCTGACAATTGACTCCACGTTATTGTCCTGAGCCCTTTTCCCCATCTTGGTCCACTCTGTGCTGTTGGAAGAAACATTTCAATTTCTAAGGGATTTTCCTCCAGGAAAGTTTGGAGGAAGGGCCCAACTTTTCCACTTTCCAAGTAATAGGAAGTTGGGCAAGGCGAGAAGACTGAGGGGAATTTTGTACCGTCCATGGTGTGACCAAAGGACCAGGACAGTGCCTGTCCCCTGTGCCTGGAGCATGTCCAGAGAAGGGAACAGATCTGGGAAAGGATCTGGAGAACCAGGAGAGGCTGAGGGAGCTGGGAGGGCTCAGCCTGGAGAAAAGGAGACTCGGGGGACCTTCTGACTCCCCACAATTCCGTGACAGGAGGGTGGATCCGGGTGGGAGTTGGGATCTGCTCCCAGGGAACAAGGGACAGGAGAAGAGGAAGCAGCCTCAAGTTGTGCTGGGAGGGGTTTAGATTGGATATTGGGAAGTTTTTTTCATGGAAAGGTTGTGCAGGCTGCCCAAGGCAGTGGTGGAATACCCATCCCTGGAGGAATTTAACATCTGTGTGGATGTGGCACTTGGGGATGGGGCTTTGGCAGTACTGAGGGAATGGTTGGGCTGGATGATCTTGGAGCGCTTTTCCCACTTAAATACCTCTGGAATTCTCTGAAGGACACAGCAGGGTGGTGTTTAATCCTGGGAAATCAGACTTGATGAAGTCTGACCTGAACTGAATTTCATGCAGCAGCATGAAATATTCAGAGTGAGGCAAAGTTGCCGCTGCTTCAAGAGATACATTGGAAAAGCTCGAATCTCATCCTGCAGAATCATGGAATGTTTTGGGCTGGAAGGGGCCTTAGAGATCATCTTGTCCAAATCCCTCCCATGGGCAGGGACACCTTCCACTAGCCCAGACTGCTCCAAGCCCTGTCCAACCTGGCCTTGAGTGTTTTATCAGCCTGGGACCTCCCTTTGTAACATTTTTAGCACCAGACTCTGACTTTCCCTGGAGTCGGCATTGAACCTGCGCCAGCTACGCCACCGTTTTTAAACATTTTTATGTCGTTCCTCCACCCCCTCTTCATTAAAAATTTTTCTTCCGCTGTCCACCCCGGGGGTGGGGGAAAGACAACCCTCAACCTTGTGTAGTCAAGGTTATGGCGATAAATTCCGGAGCATTGTCACTTCTATTCGGAGTAAATTGGCTGGCCGCTCTCGGGCTGAAGGGGAGATAATTTGCTGTAGTATTTCAAATGGATTAGAAATGGATTTGAAGGGAAAGTTCATGCCTCCCATTACAAAGGCTAGAAAGAAGACTATCTTAAGGCACTGTTCACACTCTGGCCTTCATTATCCACGCTTAATACCTTTCCTATTTTCCAGCGTTAATGAAATTTCCTGCCGGAGCGGGGCCTTGTGGATGGACGGGAGGACTCTTTAGATCCGCGGGATGCGCAGCAGAAAGGGAATTACAAGGCCCTCGTGTCGAGGGGCCCGGTGTATTCTTCAGGTCCTTGGCCCAGCTATTATCTCATTAATTTTATCCTCTTTTGTCAATACAGTTCATTTCCAAAGGCCGTCCTTTCCATTAGGGTAACAATTCCACGGAGAGCTGGGATCCTGCTGCCGATGAAAAGCGAGTGGGTGTTCGGCTCTGTGCCCTCACCAGTGGCTTTTCCCCGCCACCACCAGCTTGGATGTCACTTAGAGGGAGGGGGACACACACTGGTGGCTGTGTTGGGGCCACACAACCACTTGGGAGCAACAACTTGGACTGAGAGGGAAATAAAGGGTTTGTGCTGGTGAAGGTTGGGAAGTTGAGTTCCCTACCTGCTCTCCTACGTGGGTGTGGTTTTTCTGTATAAAACATAGTTTCCCTTAATTTTTAAATCTCTTAAGGTTCCTATAATATAATAAATATCCTACCTAATGTAATAAATAATAAATGCAATACATATTCTAGTAAATAATACTTTATATGTGTAGGAGGATGAAGGGACATCCCTGCTTGGACATTCACACTGCTCAGAAGGTGGAAATGGAGGTGGCCAAGCCTCCAGTGAGCTCAAACTGAGCTCCTCATTGGGAGTCCCCATCCCTGGAAGTGTTCAAGACCAGGTTGAATGGGGCTTGGAGTGAGCTGGTCCAGTGGAAGGTGGCCCTGCCCACGGAGGGGGATTGGAACTTGGTGATTTTGAAGATCCCTTTCAACCCAAATCACTCTGTGATTTGATGATTCCATGGCTTCGCTCAGGTGCCACTTGGGGCTTTGGCAGCCTGAGCAGATGTTCTGCAGAAGCTTTGCTTGGAGACCACCCAGAGGTCACTTCTCTCCCTCAGAAATAGAACAACCATAAATTAGAGGAGATTCAGCCCCACTCCTTTTGGGGAATGAGATGTTTTTTGATGCTCTTTGCCAACATCCTTGAAAAAATCAAAGATTTGTAGAATGGATTGGAAGGAACCTTAAAAATCACCCTGTTCCAGCCCTCTGCCTCAGTGGGAGTGTTCTGATACGGCGCCTGCAGTCCCTTGCTTTGGAGCGTGGCCATCCCTAAGGAATTCTGAAGAAGAGAGGGGTGTGTGACCACTTTGGTGAACTGAGTGCAGCAAGGCAGGAACATAAATATCCTGAGGATTTGGGGGATTCAACCAACTGGATTTTAAACTGGTGCTTAAACCAGTGTGAGTCGGGCTCAGATGGTGTGAGCAGCTCATGGGGCTGTGCAGAGCTTGGGTTCGGTTGGGTTTTATTGACATGACAGCCAGAAAAGGTTTAATTTATTGTAATATCTCATAAATGTGTGTCTGTGTGATTATATGATGTATTAGGGCATATATGTAAATTTATGTTCAATATATATTGATTGTATCTCTATAGGTATAAAAATTTTTAATATAGTCAGATATGTCTATATATAGCTATATATATCTATATATAGCTATAACTAGATACAGTTTCTATTTAAATATATAAAATATCTATTTAAATATATTTTTCGTGTATATATATCTGTCTGTATATAGCTTATAAATATTTATAGAGTATATCTGTTTATCTGTAAATCCATGCCCTGAGTGCTTCCACAGCTGTGCCACATCCCAGCCTTTCCCTACAAACCAGAGTGGGGAGTGTTGGATGAACCCCTGGCTGCTTGTCTCCCCTCTACTAGACTTACAGAAAATA
>VZRX01018595.1:19032-65162 GCA_013398075.1 Notiomystis cincta | reverse complement strand
AATATGAAATATTTTATATATTTCATATATATTTATATATGTATAATATATAGAAAATAATATCTATGTATTATATATATTACTTAGTGACTATATGTAATTTGATATATATTCTATATATTCAATAATATATGAATAATATAAAGTGCTAAGAATAAAAATAGTATCTGGGCCTCATATCAATTATCTCTAGGCATTGCTAAATATATATATTGAATATATCTAGATATTGTTGAACATATATAATTCAATATAATATTCAATTCATATATTCAATAATATCTAGAGATAATTGATGGATATACAAGGCTCAGAG
Source organism: Notiomystis cincta (assembly GCA_013398075.1). Taxonomy (NCBI): domain Eukaryota; kingdom Metazoa; phylum Chordata; class Aves; order Passeriformes; family Notiomystidae; genus Notiomystis; species Notiomystis cincta. The sequence goes on along the minus strand of VZRX01018595.1, from coordinate 64,846 downwards.
AATATAGGTGATAATATATAGATTTATGTATAAAAGTATCGATATTTATTATTCTATATAATATATAGATCCTGTATTTCAAAACATATACTCAAGGCATATATATTCAATAACTTGTGTATCTATATGGAAACAGATGTGTGTGGATATCACTATATATTACCCAGAGATAACACACAGAGTATATCTATGGAATTTAGAAGAAGTCTTTGAGGCTGGGAAAAAGGAGCCCAAAATCCATTGGCACAGCACCTTCTCAGGGAATAATTCCTTGCCAGTATTCCACTTAACATGACCCTTTGGCAATGGGAAGCCATTCTCTGTACCCTGTCACTCCATCTCTTGCCCAAAGTCTCTCTCCAGCTCTCCTGGAGCTCCTTTAGACACTGGAAGGTCTCCCTGGATCCTTCTCTTCTCCAGGTTGAACACTCCCAGCTCTCCCAGGCTGGCTTCAAAGCAGAGAGGCTCCATCCCTTGGAGCATCTCTGTAGCCTCATCTGGACTTACTCCAACAGGTCCACGCCCTTCTACTGCTGGGACCTCAGAGCTGGACACAGAACTCCAGATGGGATCTGAGAAAAGCAGGGTAGAGAGGGAGAGTAATCTCCATCACTCTCCCAGACGCTGGATATTTGATACCATTTTTATTGCCCCTGATACGGCCACAAGACCTTTCCTCAGGTCCTGCAGTCAATGCTGGATGCATCCTTGGCCTTGCTGGAGTTTCCTGGGGTGTGTTTGCTGATCCATGAGTGACTCCAGTGTCCATCACGCCACCGCCACCTTTACCCATTGATGCCACCACTGCGACTCTTTGTGATTCACTAAGACTTGATGCTCCTCTCCAGAGCAGTTCCATGAGGAGGAAGGCCTGGGGAAACTGAAACGAGGAATTTATTGAATTCCCATCCCCTTCCACAAAAACCAGGCAGCAAATTTTCCGAGCTCGGTAGCCAGTGGCAACAGCCCTCCGGAATGAATAGGCTGTCACGCTCAGCATTAGGAAATGTAACTATTCCATTTTCCAGCTCTCTTTTTCTTTGGAGCACATGTTCATTTAAAGGAAATGCTCTCCGGGGTTTGCATTCCGCTGATAGGATAGCGGGATCTTAATTTACGGATATTCTCCAGTAATGCGCGGTTTATATACGTTCTGCTAATAGCATTATGAGCATAGTTTGGGCTAATACAAAATTAGAGCTCTAATTTGCATAAACAAATTACTGTTTGGATTAGCGCTAAATGAAGAAGGCGACTGATATTGGAGGAGATTTGATTTGGCTGCAGTGGCTCTGTTTGGATAATGGGGGATGGATAGGAATGAGCTGGGAGGCTGCGTTGTGGGTCAGGAGGGAGGTGGGATGGTGCAGGAGATATCGGGTCATGGAGTGGACAAGATTTTGGGTGGCAGAGGAGCCTCTCTGGGACATATGGCAAGGTGGGGGTTGGCCTCTTTTCCCCTGTCAACCAATGATGGGACAAGAGGAAATGGCCTCAAGCTGCACCATGGCAGGTTCAGGTTGGACATCAGAAGGAATTTCTTCATGGAAAGGGTTGTTAAAAGCTGGGATGAGCTGTCCAGGGGGGTGGAGTGTAACCCACATCCCTGGAGGTGTTCAGTGAATGCCTGGACATGGCACTCAGTACTCTGGTCCAATTGACGAAGTGGTGATCAGTCACAGGTTGGACTTCATGGCCTTGGAGGTCTTTTCCAACTGAAAAGATTTTGGGATTCTATGATATTTATTCCTCAGGATGCACTTCAGGACTTACTGGTCCTTCAGAATAACATTATGGGCAACAGTAAATGGATTGTGATTCCCAATCCATCTCCATCCCACTGCCTCAATATGGGGCTTTTGAATTTAGGGGAGAGTTGAGGAGGTGGGGACAGGTCCCCAACCCTGCCCACTGGACCCCACTGAGGTCCAGCATCAGGTCCAGGTGACAGATGGGGGTTGGAAGTGCTCTTGGGTGATTTGTCTCATGCAAGGATTGAGGAAAATCCTTCCAAGAGCCAGATTTAGGGGCAGAATAAAATTATCAAAGTTGTGGTATCTGATTCATAATAGGAATAATGATACCAAAAATACAGACTCATGGAATGTTTTGGCTTGGAAGGGACCTCAAAGACCATCTAGTTCCAAACCTGTGCCATGGACAGGGATGCCACCCACTGGATCAGGTTGCTCAGAGTCCCATCCAGCCTGGCTTTGAAACACTTCCAGAGATGTCAAAGCTTGTAGAGCTCCATAAAACTTGGCTAAGCTCGGTCAATGTCCCACCTTGCTGATTCTCCATCCACATTTTCTTGCTTCTGCCAGGGCTGGAGGTGCAAGCCAGAGGTGGGAGAAGTTGGAGAGAGTCTTCAAAGGTCGTTGTTTTGGTGTCAGTCATGAGGAATCAGAGCTTCTCCTCTGTCAACAACAAGAACATCTTTTGTTCTTCCATACATCTCCTCCATTCTAATGGGAGCTGTCCCTGCCTATGGCAATGGTGTTGGAATGAGATGATCTTGAAGGTCCCTTCGAACTTAAACCATTCCATGAGTCTCTGATCCCATGGTTTGCTCAAGAGGCAGCACTTCCTTGTGACATTTTCACAAATTTGGGCTGACCTTGACTTTATTTTTCCTGCAGATCCCTGTTGTTAAACCAAACCCGACCTTTACTCCAAGGTGGCAAATCCCAGCTCGTCCAACAGCGCTGGAGGAACAAAGGTTTCCGCTGTATTGGCGGGGTCATGTACCGGGTGTCGGCCAACAAACTCTCCAAAACTTCCAGCAGCCCTGTCCGGGCCAGGGACCTGAGCACCAAAACTCCCATCAGAGCAGGTGAGCAGGAATTTGTTCCAGTTCATGTCCAACATCTGTTGAGTTCAGTTTTCAGCTGTTTATTCCTATCCCGTGGGTTGCGACTCATCCTCTGGCCTCATAGGATTCCAGATATGAAGGTGGTGGACATCCCATGGTGCCAAGTGCTGTTCTTACTTTACAGTAGCTCTGAAGGGGAAATAATGTTAGAGAAATTAAAGGTTTAAGAGAACTGAGGTTTTTCTTAAGTCAGACTTAATTCAAGCTTGTGGAGATGTGCCATTAAACTTGGTTTAATGAGTAAAGTCTTGGGTGACTTCAAACAGCACCATGAAGATGAATGGTCTTGAGGTGCTGATCAAATTATGTTCAGTTTTGACCTAAAAATTTGGGAGGATCATTCTCCTTATAACCATGGAATGATGCCCCCAGTTTGATGAATTCATGGCTTTACATCATGCTTTGATTAAATTTGTGTTTCAGCTCCTCCTGTCCTGATGCCTCAAGTGTTGCTTTTTAAAAAGAGCAGATTTTAACTATGTTTAAAGTATTTTTTTTAATTTCTTCTTGGTCTCAAATATTTCTGCTCCATAATTGGTCTACTGAGAATTTTTGGGGGTAGTTAAACTGGGGAAGGCAAAACTGATGGCTTTGTGCTGGTGTTTTTCTTAGCTGGAAGGATGAAGGGAGCAAAGATGAGGATTTTTATGGATGGTGCTGGAAATCAGGGAATGAGGGGGGGTTTGGATTGGAAGAGACCTTCATCATCTGGTTCCATCCCCCTGGGACACCTTCCACTAGACCAGGTTGCTCCCAGCCCCATCCAGCCTGGCCTTGAATACCAAAATATGGTGGGAAAGCAGATGAAGAGATGCAGCCTTTGAAACCACCTCACCACAGTTCCTGTGGGAATTCTTTGGTTTCCTGGGTGGTTTTAAACCCACAAAGAGCAGGATTAGGGAGGGAAGGAGCTTTGTGCTGGGATGGGAAATGGAGCTGCCTGTTGATGATGGCAGAGATGAGGATGAGGTGGTGGGCGAGGGATGTGAAGCTGATGGGGCATCACTTCCAGGTAATTTCCCTTCTGAGAGCATTAAAGGGAGGCTCCTTGGGAGTTTGGGAATGGTTTGTTGGTGTTTTCCCAACTCAGCTCTTCTCAGGACAGATTTTTGATGCCTGACTCTCCTGCAGCCTCCTCCTTGCTGCTGTTTCCTCAAATAGGAACGAGCACACTCAGGAGCACCTGTCCATATGGATTCTTTTGGAATCTGGGGTCCTGCCTGGTAAATCCTTGGCTTTGGTGCTGTCTCTGAGGAGGAGGGGCAAGGATCAACCTTCGTAGACTCAGGAAAGGTGGCCATAAAACAGCTCAGAGTCAAAAAATCCCGGTGTCAGCAATGTCAGATTTTTTCCAAGACCTTTGCTACTGGTGCTGGGATTTTCCAAAGTGTCTGGATCAGGATAATGGGCTGCACAAAACCAGCTCGAGGGTGGTTCTGCCTTAAGCACCATCTCTGGACATTGAAGATGTCACCAAAGGCAGAAAATATCCTGCAGGAGTGAAAGAAAAGGGGTGAAATCCCTAAACATGGACAGGGATGATGCTAGATGAAGCAGGGGATGGATTTCAGGACAGAGTTGAACCATTAGGAAGAGTCCTGGGGAGAAATGATGGCTGGAAGCACTGGAAAAGTGGAAGATCTGGAGCTGCCAAGTAAAGGAAAGATGTCTCTCCATGGCCAGGTGGAGCAGCCAAAACCCAAGGGGCTTAAACTGTTGGGAGAGTTTTCCAAGGACAAGGATGATGAAATGCTGGACTCCTTTGGCTCTAAAATCTCCATTATTGGGATTTTTTAAAGAACAGGTTTCATGAACTTTTTGGGGAGGACATGGGTGGAAAAGGTCCTGCCTTCCAGCAAGAAGGTGAATTTTTTTATTTGTCCAAGTGCAAAGAAATCCCTAAATTTGTCTGGAAACAGCAAAGTCTCATGTGGGCAATTCAGCAAAGGCTGATGTATTCAGCCTGTCCACAAATATCCATCATTGCATTGGGAGCAAATGGAGAAACACCAACTTAGAGGCAAATTTCTGGAAGAGGGATTGAGCCAAAGGTATGATGGGAGGATTTCTGCAAATTACTCTTGGGAGGTTCCTGAGGGGATTTGTGGTGACAGGGATGAAGGAGATGCGATCCCTCCATTTTTCCTTCCCCACTGAAACCACGTCTTTTAGTGAGGTCTCATTCAGAGAATTGGGTTTAATTAGTCCCACTTTGGGAGAGAAAATCCCTTCCATGGTTATTCCCTATAAAATACAATCCCATCTAATTATTATTTTGAAGATCTTCTTTATTTTGCTGATACCTCTTTCCGCCTGCCACACAGCACGTTGGCTTTGTAACCGCAAAACCTGAGGAACTGCTGTGGATCTGTATTTTCATGTCATCTTTCATCTCTCCCCATAATTCATCCTCCTTCCTGAGGATGGATTCCACAGACTCCTCTTGCCTTAGGATAACTGGGCCTGGCAGGGCGGAAGATTTGTGTGTTCTCATCGGCTGCGAACGTTTGCTCAACGCTCTGTGTTTTCAACACTTGACAAAGTTTATTTAAAAGATGGGAAAAAACTGCTTTTCCTTTCCCTTCCAGTGCCAGGCGCCGTGTGTTTGGAATAGTGGAGAGACGGGAAATGCTCCTGACAGTTTAATAGCTTGGAGTTTACTTCCAGTGGGTTATAATTCTGCTCTTTCCCTGGATTTATAGGGTTGGGGTTTTATCTCTACAGTACAAAATCCGATGCTGGGCACTGGGGCTGATCCATCCACACCATCGTAGCATTCCCAAGTGATTTATTGATGGATGCTGGTGGTGAGTTAAGATTTGGTCCTGGGGATGCACTTCCTGCATCCTTGTGCTGTATTGGGATCAATCCTGAGGCTGCCAAAAGCGATGGGAAGAGTAGGAGTTTTCCATGGCTCTTCTGGAACTGGCTTTGTTACTGCTGGAGAGACGAGGAGGGCACACAGCTTGGGGGCAAGGAAAGTCACTGCAATCCCAGGAAAAAAGTTTTGGAGGTGTTTTGAGCATAAAAAACATCCCTGGAGCAATCATGGCATCACCACAGCCCATGCAGCTGTGGAGAACTTGGCTCTCATCACACGTGTGGCTCTGCTCCCGAAGGATTTCTGCGCCTTCCACACTTGTCTCCAGAAAACTGCAAATAAAATACAGAAATAAAAGCACTTTTCGCCTTCCTAGCTGGATAGGGAGCTTGGGTGTGGCATAATTCATTGCTCAGGCGAGGATGGAGAAGAAAACCCAAAGCTCAAATATTCTCTGCTCATCCCTGTGCAGGACAAAGATGTGGAATCACACATGGAAAAGCTTTCCCTTTGGGATAACTGCTATTTGGGCACCCATGTATTTTTTCACTTTGTAGAAGTCCTGGAAAATCAACAGTGGAATGGCGTGGAAAGCATTTGCTACGTGGCAATTAATTAAACAAGCGGAATAATTGGGTTTCTCCGCTCACAAGGAGCCTTTCCTTCATTTCTTTCTCCAGCTCCTAAGGCGTTTTCCCGACTCTTGAGGAATTTCCATGAAATCAGGGAGAGAAGCAAAAGGTCCTGGGCAATGTAGAGTTTCATAAGGAAATACAAAAGGGGAAATAGAAGATTGAAAGCAGCAGAAAGCAAATTAAGGTTTGACATTGTCCGGAAACCAGCCCTGACCCCAATCTCAGCACGAGCCGCCGCCGCTGCCGAGAGAGGAATTGCACTCTGTGAGCTGGGGCTGGCTCCAGCAGGATTTTCCAAGTGTCCAGGCTGTTTTACCATGGGCAAATCCTCACCTGCATGATTTCCTCATGCCCTGCTGAGGTTTTAGCTCTTGGTGAGAGAAAGGCTGGTGGCTTTGGGGTCTCTGGCCCCTTGAACAGTGTGATTTTATTTATGGGGGTTTTTGAATTTTCTCCGTGACCAAAGATTCCAGAGCCTTGGACATACCTAGGATTGCTGAGCTCCCAAAGGTGGAGGTTTAAGAGGAGTTTTAAGTCCTCCAGAGCTGAGGCATCTCCCACACATTGGGATGGTGGCTCTGATCCCAGAGGAACAAATTATTAATTAAAACCTGGTTGAGTTCAGCCTTCCAGAACTGGGACAGGGATTCTTTATGTGGATCCAGATGCATTCCCCTTCTCCATCCTCTGTGTCAGATCCCCTCCTGCCTCAGTTTCCCCACTCGACTGTGACAAGGGTCAGCTGGGGAGAACAAAGGTCATGGAATCATGGAATAGTTTGGGTTGGAAGGGACCTTAAAGACCATCTCATTCCAACCTCTTGCCATGGGCAGAGATTCCTTCCACTATCCCAGGTTGCTCCAAGCCTGGCATTTGACATTTCTAGGGATGGGGCAGCCACAGCTGCTCTGGGAAAGCTGTGCCAGGGACTCTCCACCCTCCCAGGGAAAAATTCCTTCCTAATATCCCATCTAACTCTGTCTTGTGGCAGTGAGAAGCCATTCCCTGTGTCCTGACCCTCTATCTCTTGTCCAAAGTCCCTCTCCAGCTCTCCTGGAGCCCTTTCAGGCACTGGGAGGGGCTCTAAGGTCTCCCTGGATCCTTCTCTTCTCCAGGGGAACATTCCCAGCTCTCCCAGCCTGGCTGCAGAGCAGAGGGGCTCCAGCCCTTGGGGCATCTCCCTCCTCCACTGCATCAGACTGGGAATGTGTGACAGATGCTCCTGAACACAATTTGGGCTGCAGTGGGAGAACTCCACACTTGGAGATCTCCACGGTGCTGGAAGAAAGTGCTCTCTGGCCTCTCTGTTTACCAAATAATTTTAGAAGTGCTGAATGCCACAGAAATGCACTTCCCACTTTTTCAAGGATGATGAAGTACTCAGAGCTGCCGTTGGCTCGCTGCCGCCCAGCACTTGCGGGAATGATGCTCCTTCCTCTGAGCCACTCCTTTTTACTGAAGGAAAGGAGGGATTCAGGAGTGGAATGTTTCCACCACCCATCTTATGCCTCTGCTTGTAATGTCAGTGTTTAAAGAGGAGTTAGGGAGGATTTGCTCTGCAGTGCCGGGCTTTACCTTTTCCCCGGTCCATGGAAACATCCCAAGCTTCTTTGCCCATCATGACCCACTTTCCTGTCTTCTGTCTTCAACATGCCTTGAATGTGTTGAGATCATGCTGGAGGGAGAAGAAAGAATTTGGTGGAGAGACCAGACCAATGCATCAAGGTGTGAAAGGAGGGGCATTTGGAATGTTGCTTTCCTCAGGTTTCCACTGGTTTTGGTGTTGCTGGTGCCAGGATCCCTTTGTGCTCACTCTCTTTGAGGCGTATTCCTTGGGTTTGGGATTGTTCAGTCTCTTGCTTCTTTTGAGCTCAATCTCTTGGCTTCTTGAGGCTCAATCCCTTGTTTTTGTGAGTGCTTGATCTCTTGGACTCTTCAATCTCCATCTGTTGATTTTGGGATTGCTCTGTCACTTACCCTTCTTGAACTCAATCCGTTAGCCCCTCTGGAAGTCATTCCCTTGGCTTTGGGATTGCTCAATCCCTTGCCCCTCTTGAGGTCAATTCTATGGTCCCTTCAGTCTCAGTGTCTTATCTTTGGGATTATGGGATCCCTTGATCCCTTTTGAACTCAGTCCCTTGGCCCCTTTTCTGATCGATCCTTTCTCTTTGGGATTTCTCAATCCATTACCCCTTTTGAGCTCAATTCATTGGCCCCTTCAATCTCAATGCCTTCCTTGTCTTTGGGATTGACAAATCCCTTGACCCCTTCAATCTTGATCCCTTGTTTTTGGAATTGTTCAGTCTCTTTGAACTCAATTCTTTGATTTCTTTGTGCTTTGGTTTTGGGGTTCCTTATTTCCTTACTCCTTTTTAGCTCAATCCCTGGTTTTGGAGATGATTGAATCTCTTACCCCTTTTGACTGCAGTCCCATGTATTTTGGGGACTGATGAGTCAATCCTTTTTCCCTTTCAAATCCAGTCTCTTGTTTTTGGGATTCCTCAATTCCTTACCCTTTTTCAGATCAGCTCCGTGGCCTCCTCAGTCTCTATGCCTTGTCTTTGGGATTATGGGATCCCTTGGCCCCTTTGATCTCAATCCTTTGATTTTGGGACTGTTCAATCCCTTACCGCTTTTGAGTTCAATTCCATGGCCCCTTCAATCCCAATGCCTTGTGTTTGGGATTATTTAATTCCTGACCTCCTTTGAGATAAATCTCTTGGCCCCTTTTGAGCTCTGTCCCTTGGTTTTGGGATTGCTCAATCCCTTTGACCTCTTCACTCTCAATTCCATGGTTTTGGGATTGTTCAGTCCTTTGGCCCCTTCAATCTCAATGCCTTGGCTTTGGGATTGCTCAATCACTATCGCTCTATGAGCCCAATTCTTCAACTCTGGAGTTACAGGGATCAGATCCTGCTCCAGGCTCCTGGCTGACATCTGCTCATACAACATCCAACCTGGAGCTGCTTCATTAATTGAAACTGCTTCATTAATTGAAGCTGCTTCATTAATAAAACACTCATGACCACCAGATTCAGGGACACTCATGGGATGTGGAGATGATCAGGCAGGAAAACGGGAAAATCTCTGCTCGTGTAGCAGCAGCTCATCCCTTCTTTTTTTGTTGTCTTCTCTGGAATGAGGACTTGTGCTGTCCAGTGAGGGAAATAAATGACCCCCAGCAGCTGCGAGTGCTGATCCTTGGAATCCGCGGAACCCACTTAAATGAATAATAATTAAAGAAATAAATTTCCCCGAGTGCAGCCTCAAAACTTTCGGTTCAGCAATAAAGCCAAGGAGAGACTTGGAAAATGAATCGCTCGGCTCTTTCCGAAGGAGGCCGTGGTGAGCGAGGTGGGATGATAATGGGAACTATTAAAGGAGCCGGCGTAGTTTAAGGAAGCCTTTTCCAGGTCATGTGGGAACAGGCTGAGGAGAGGCATGTGATGATACTGATACCTGAGGGATAAAAGGATTGAGCAATCCCAAAACCATGGAATTGAGAGTAAAGGGACCAAGGGATTGAAGAATCCCAAAGCTAAGGGATTGAGCTTGAAAGGGATTGATCAACCCCAAGGGACTGATCTCAAAGGATGTTGGGAATTGTGTAATCCCAAAGACAAGGCACTGAGATGGAAGGGGCTGTGGAATTGAGCTCAAAAGGGGTAAAGGGATTGAGGAATCCCAGAATCAAAGGATTGAAACTGAAGGGGTCAAGGGATTGAGCTCAAAAGGGACAAGAGATTGAAAGAATCCCAAACCCAAGGAATTGAACTGAATGAGCTGAAGGATTGAGCTCAAAAGGGATAAGGGACTGAACAATTCCAAAACCACAGAATTGATGAGCATAAAATAATGGGAAGATGATATTGACCCTATTGTGGTCATCCTCAAATTGGAGTGTTGGCCAGCAGAGCTGATCACCTGCCTGCTATTGCTTGGGCAAATCCCTGGTTGTTTCCCTCTGTGTGTAAGATTTCCAGAATTTATCTTTGATTTGGGATGGTGGAAGTAGATGGGAAGCAAGGGGCTCAACATTCAACATTCATCATTCTAACAATGTTCTCACCCTCTTGCCCATCCCTTGGTCCCACCTCACCCCAGCTTTACATTTCTCCCTTTTTTGGACTATTTCAGTTTTCTACCCTGTCTGTTTCCCTCCCTGTGTAAGATTTCCATAATTTACCTATGATTTGGGACAGTGGAAGTAGATGGGCAGCAATGGGCTCAACATTCATCATTCTAACAACGTTCTCACCATCTTGCCCATGCCTTGCCCCCACCACACCCCAACTCTGAATTTCTTCAGTTTTTTCTGCCTATTTCAGTTTTCCACACTGATTGTTTCTCTCCATGGGAGAGATCTGCCTCCATGGGGATCTGCCTCCATGGGGCAGATTTCCATAATTTATCCTTGATTTGGGATGGTAAAAGTAGATAAGAAGCAACGGGCTTGATACTCAACACTCATTCTAACAATGTTCTCGCCCTCTTGCCCATCCTTTGGCCCCACCACACCCCAGCTTTGCATTTCTCCCTTATTTTGGACTATTTTTCTACCCTGTGTAATATTTCCATAAATTATCCTTGATTTGGGAGAGTGGAAGTAGATGGAAAGCAATGGGCTTGACACTCAACACATAAAATTTTAATTATATTCTCACCATCTTGCCTATCCCTTGGCCCCAACGCAGCCAAATTTCTGCATTTCTCCTTTTTTTTCTGGCTATTTCAGTTTTCTGCCCTGGCTGTTTCCCTCCCTGTGTAAGATTTCCATAATTTACCTATGATTTGGGACAGTGGAAGTAGATGGGCAGCAATGGGCTCAACATTCATCATTCTAACAACGTTCTCACCATCTTGCCCATGCCTTGCCCCCACCACACCCCAACTCTGAATTTCTTCAGTTTTTTCTGCCTATTTCAGTTTTCCACACTGATTGTTTCTCTCCATGGGAGAGATCTGCCTCCATGGGGATCTGCCTCCATGGGGCAGATTTCCATAATTTATCCTTGATTTGGGATGGTAAAAGTAGATAAGAAGCAACGGGCTTGATACTCAACACTCATTCTAACAATGTTCTCGCCCTCTTGCCCATCCTTTGGCCCCACCACACCCCAGCTTTGCATTTCTCCCTTATTTTGGACTATTTTTCTACCCTGTGTAATATTTCCATAAATTATCCTTGATTTGGGAGAGTGGAAGTAGATGGAAAGCAATGGGCTTGACACTCAACACATAAAATTTTAATTATATTCTCACCATCTTGCCTATCCCTTGGCCCCAACGCAGCCAAATTTCTGCATTTCTCCTTTTTTTTCTGGCTATTTCAGTTTTCTGCCCTGGCTGTTTCCCTCCCTGTGTAAGATTTCTGTAAATTATCCTTGATTTGAGACAGTGGAATGAGAGGGGCAGCAACAGGCTCAGCACTTATCATTCTAATGATGTTCTCTCTTTTCCAGCCCAGCCCAACTCTGGATTTATCCCTTTTGTTTTTTGCTATATCAGTTTTCCACAGCTTTTCCACCATATAAATGAAGTAAATTATTGGATAAGATGCTCAAACAGACCTTTCCATGAGATGAGGTCCTGATCCTTGAGCTGTGTCCTAGGACCAATTAAGTCCTTCCTATATAATTGAGCAGGTGATAATTAACTGGGATATTTGTAGCCAATTTTTAACGCAAAGGAATATTTGGAATGTTCTTTTTGGGGTATGTCTATTGCATCCCAAGCCCTTGGGTGATGGAGAGCTGAGCAGGGGTGTTGGACTGGATGGGAGTGTCCTGATATCCATATGGGAATGCTGAAAATAACTGAGTGTTGCTCCTGAGTGCAGTTCCTGGTCTGCCAAGGGAAATCTCTGACAACATTTCCCTGAAGGAGAAGGACTTTGAGCCTCGAGCTGTGTTTTGGGGTTATGGAAAAAAAACCCCAGGATGCAAAAGATGGACTTGGACCCCCCTGAGCTGAGTTTTAGGATTAAGGATATGAAAAGGTCTCAATTAACTTATGGATGTTAATGAGTTGTGCAGCATCCAACCCTCTCGTTTTAAGCTTTTTTTTGTTTGTTTCACAAGGATAAATTGTGCCTTTTTCCCCCTTTTCCATCAAAAGCTGGAATTTTAAACATTGAGCCGAACGCTGTGGAAAACACCGCGGGACCGCTTGGCTGTGGATTCCTTCCGAGGAGAAGGGAGAAAAAGAAGGAGTTAGGCTGTAGCCCCCGCTATTAATCATAGCTGTAATCATGCATTTAATGAACATGACAGCTCCCGCTCCCTCCGGAGAGACGCGCCGAGTCTCCCGGCTGGATTGGGAACAACAATCACTTCTCACCGCGAGCCACCGGAGCCGCCGGAGCTGCCAGCGTCGGGCTGGGATGATGCATTGAGAGAAACAGCCCCGTTTGCACGGGCTGTGGGTTTCCTTACGGATGATGTTCTTCCAAGCGACTGAATCATCGGGAAAGGGGGAGAGAAATCCACCTGTCCCTTCCACAGGGTGGAAAATATTCCGCCTGACGCCGCTGTGCTGGGTGTAATCACTTCAAAAGCCCTTAATGTGCAGTTCTGGATGCTCTCCCCAGCAGCTTTTCTTATTTTCCTGCCTCTCCCCCCCGCACCCTTTCATTCCCGCTGCCTTGGAGCGTGCACATGGGAGGAACTTGCTGTGGCACTTCTTTAAATTTCCATAGTGAGGGACTTGGGCAAAGCCAGGGATGTGGGAGACACTCTCCTGATCCGGCAGCATCGCTGTGTCCTGACGTTCTCCCTGGCTGGAAAGCAATTGAGGAGAAAAATGGGACAGATCTGGGACTGGGATGTGCCCAGTGTTTTGGCTGAACCAAAAGAGACTCCCAAAATCGAGCCCTGGGGGCATCGTTTCAGCTTTTTGTTTAATTTAGGCCAGACTGCAGCAAATTTTGGCTCCTGATGTTTGAATTTAACCCTTATCCTGTTTTCCATTGTCTTTTGATGTCCCAGTTTCACCCCAAGTTCAATAACAAACCCTCCAATTCCAGGAATGTGATTTATTAATGTATTTATTAATGCAAATATCTTATAATGGCCAATTGGGAATTCCAAATTGACAACAACCATCACAAAAATCCAAATTTAGGCTCCTTGGACCTCCTGAAAAGTTGGGAACATCCAACCCTGTCTCCTGCACCTCCTTCTTGTTATTTTGATGCTGACAAAGCTTTTACTTTTATTTAAACTTCTTTTCCACAATGCAGAAACTTCCAAGAACACCCTCCTGCTGGAGCCTGAGCTTTCTCCATAAATCCCAGTGGATGGTGAAATGTGTAATTACAGAGCTTCCTTGGCTTGGCTCCTCCTAGAGAATTATTTGGGTGATTTTCTAATGGTTTGGGGAGGATTTGGGGTGAATAATTAGGGAGTGGGAAGGCGTGGATGGAGGGTTTCTTTGCCAGCTCCCAGGTGCTTTGCCAGACCTGGATGGATCTCACACGGATTTTGTCATGGAGAGGGATCAGCTCTTGGATAGTTAAAGTGCCTTTGGGATATGAGTTAATACCTGGAATGGGAGATGCACATCATGTAATTGTATGACTTCTTCCTGGAAGATAAAAACTGGGAAAAAAAACCCACAAAAAATCATTCCATGGATATATTTTTGCTACATAAAATTTCCAACACAGTGGCACGAGGCTGTTTGCCCCTTTATTTATCACCTCTTTATCTCTTTAGTGATTCCTCCTTTCTGGCCAAGATGACCTTTAAGGTCACTTCCAGCCCTAACTATTCCATGATTCTGGGATTCTAAGATGTGGATTCCAAGCTGTTTTGAATGGGAATGTGTTCATCCCTGTATATCTCCTTTTATCCCTAAATATTAAATATTTAGAGGGATTGTCTGCTGTCCTCGGGAGCTGATTCCTGGTGTAGCCCATCCTTCTGAGCTTGGTTTAAGGAATATTGAACAGAATTCCAGAGGACTGAGGATGCTCCAGTCCAATCCTAATGGATTTTAATTTGAGGCTTTCTCCCTGCATCAGTTGGGAAGTCAACCTTGCTCTTAATGGAGAAATTTCAGTGGTGTCTTTGGAGCGTCCCAAAGTTGACGAATGTTTATTGTAGCACTAAAAAAGATGCTCCTACAGCTTGGGAAAAGAAGAAATTTAAAAAAAAAAAAGGGAAATAAACATCTTAGTGGTGGCTCAAATGCTCTGTTGATGGAATTTGATGTGCAGAGGGAACAGATGGGGCTTTGCCCACGCCGGCAGCCGAGTGACAGCTCACGGTGCCGCGCTATCAAATTCCACTCGCTCACTTCCCAACACGCCTGGGCTGGCAGGTGAGTGACTGAGCCACTCTCATCCCACCTGGAAAACTGAAATCCAGCCTTTCTTTCCCATTCGTTCTTCCCTGCACCAGTCAAGGATGATTTAATTCCAGGCGTGCATGGATGGGAGCGGGCGCTTGTCTTCCCTGTCTGGCTGTGGGGAGCGGCCAAGCCAAGCGTGGAAATTTGTTGGATTGATAGTGGAAGCGTGGGATTTGCTTGGAGAAGTGTTCTGGCACGTTTGGGTGCTGAGGGGAAAAATTCTTTCTGTGTTTGGGTCTGGCAAGGATCACTTCTGCTGGGGCTGCTTCAGAGGTGGAAAGTCCTTAAAGTCTTTGTCCATTGGTTCTCTGGGAGCGCCATGCTTTGGATTAGTTAAGATCATGGAATCATGGAATGGTTTGGGTTGGGAGGGAACTTGAAGATGATTCAGTTCCAAACATCTGCCAGGGGCAGGGACACCTTCCACTATCCCAGGTTGCTCCAAGCCCCGTCCAGCCTGGCCTTGGACACTTTCAGGGATGGACCATCCATGGTTTCTCCAGGCAACCTGTGCCAGGGCCTCACCACCCTCCAAAGGAAGAATTTCTGCCCAGTATCCCATCTCTCTCTGCCCTCTGGTCATGGAAAGCCATTCTCCCTGTTTTGCCACTCCAGGTTCTTGTCCAAAGTTCCTCTCCAGCTTTCTTGGAGCCCCTTTAGGCACTTCAGGAGGCTCCCAGGTCTCCCAGGAGCCTTTTCTTCTCCAGGCTGAACAATCCCAGGTGTCCCAGCTTTTCCTCTTAGCAACAGATCTCCATCCCTCCGATCATTTTTGTGGACCTAAGGTATTGAGGGCTGTGTGAATTCCTGCAAAATTTCTTGATTCCAAGCAATGACCCATGTTTTTCTCTCTTTCCAGCATTGAGATTGCACTCCACACCCAGTCCTGGGATCTCTCCACCTGGCCTGAACAGATCCTCAACGTGCCGCTACATCGCCAGGTTTGTACTCATGGGAAGCAGAAATGATGTGTTCCATCTCTGGAATTATGCTCAGGAGGGACTCAGGAGCTTCAGGAGCAGCTGTTGAACTGGAGGATGATTTGGTGAAGCTCTGGCTGCTGCTTTTCCTCAGCTTATACTTTGAGGTGGTTGTAAGCCTAGCCAGAGCTTCCACACCCTCCCAGGGAAGTATTTGTTCCCAATATCGGAGCTATCCCTGTCCTCCGGCAGTGGGAAACCATTCCCTCTTGTCCTGGCACTCCAGACACCCCTGTCCGAAGTCCCTCTCCAGCTCTCTTGGAACCCCTTTAGGCCTCCCAGGAGCCTTCACTTCTCCAGACTGGACATTCCCAACTCTCTTAGCCTGATCTAGAGGAAAGGAGCTCCAGACCTCAGAGCATCTCCATGACGTCCTTTGGACCTGCTCCAGCAGCTCCATATCCTTTTGCTGTTGGACCCCAGAGCTGGAGACAGCTCTGCAGGTGAGGTCTCACCTGAACAGGGCTGAAGGGCAGAAATTCCCCCTCTCCTGCTGCCCATGCTGTGGGATGCCAGGACATTCTGGGCTCCCGTGGCTGGATCATGTGGAGCTTCTCATCCACCAACACCCCTAAATCCTTCTCCTCAGGGCTGCTCTCCATCCATTCTTCTTCCAACCTGGATTTGTACTCAGAATTACCCAACACACATCCAGGACTTTACACTTGACCTTGCACCTCCTTTTAGCCCAGGAGCTGCACACAGCCAACAATTACAGAGGGAATAGTGTGCATTTCCTCTGAAAATAAGTTCCTTGAACCTATGCTTTTCATGGATAATACACTGTGTCCTCAGCAAACCGGAGCTGACTCTGCCCTACCACTGAATTATCTGCTCGGAGAGATCTGATGTGCCCTCCATGGTTTGTGTTCACACAGATCTCAACATTTCCCCTCTTCTACCTGGTCCCAGACATCCCTGGAGCTGCTGGATAATTCCCTCTCCAGCTGGAAGCTCATAGAAAACATGTGCTAAGCAATTTCTGAGCTCCTTAAGTAGCCTTTATTGGGATCAGGCAATTAAAAAGGAGTTTTTCTGCTCTTTGGTGGTACTTTTCGTTCCTGTGGCCATCACGTAAGTCCTTGTTCTTTGAGGTTCAGGAGCAGGTGCCCACTTGAAGGCCATGAATAGCATCAGGCCCAGCTGATGGGACATGTGCTGAAGAGCCCTCCAAGTCATTCAGCCTTTGCATCCTGTGCTGTACGACGAGAGGATGTTTCCTTCCTCACCATATTCCCCAAAAGTGTGGGAAACTCTCTGCACACTCATATAATCTGAGCAGAGAATCAGAGTTACGGGTGTGGAAAGGGATCTCACTGGTGACTTTGGTGTTATCTTGCAGATTTTTAATGATTTGGGGTAAAATTGGCCCAAAAATTGAAAATACTTAAGGGCTTATGAGCATGAACTTCCTGAATATTTCACTCTCCAAGGCTGGGCTCCTCCGTGGTTTCAGGTGTTGTTGAGGTGTCTTCTCCAAGTCTTCGTGGTGTTGGAGTTGGAGATTTTCCCTGACCTTGTCCCTCTTTCTCCTTCAGCCGTGCTGTGCAGAGGAGCTTGGCCATCATCCGTCAGGCCAAGCAGAAGAAGAAAAAGAAGGAATATTGTATGTACTACAACCGCTTCGGGAAGTGCAATCGGGGTGAGAGCTGCCCCTACATCCATGATCCAGAGAAAGTGGCTGTCTGCACCAGGTAGGGATGGACACGGAATTGTGGTACACTGGGACATTGGGTGGCTTTGGTGCTTCCTTGTGGGATATTTCAAAGGGAAACAAACTGGTAACAGAGATGTAGGACAACAAGGATGGGAGTTTTGGGTCAGGTGTAGGGTTGGTACTGTTGGGTTGGAAGGATGAGGACAAGAAGAGGCCAGAGAATTATGGAATGGTTTTGATTGGAAGGGACATCAAAGATCATTGAATTCCAGCCTCCTGCCGTGGGCAGGGACACCTTTCACTATCCCAGGTTGCTCCAAGCCCTGTCCACCCTGGCCTGGAACACTTTCAGGGATGGGGCAGCCACAGCTTCTCTGGAAATTCCATTTCAGGTCCTCACCACCCTCACAGGGAAGAATTCCTTCCCAATATCCCATCTATCCCTGTCCTCTGGCAGTGGGAAGCCATTTCTCTTGTCCTGTCACTCCATCCCTTGTCCCATTGACTCTATCCCCTTGACTCTCCTGGAGCCCCTTTAGGCACTGGAAGGGACTCCAAGGTCCCTTTGGAGCAGTCTTTTCTCCAGACTGGGTGCCTTGAGCCATGCTCCAGGTGATTCCTTCAGCAACATTCCTCAAACCTATTTGGATCCATCCAACAGGTTTGAATCCCTCAGCCTGTGATGTTGTACAGCTCCAAGACTCAGTGATTTATTCCAGTAGAACTGATCCATGTTGGCAGTTCATTAGACCTGCCCAAGAGTTGATTAAACTCTATTATGAGTCATTTAAAAACTGCAGAAAAGCCAACTCCACTGATGAACTCCTGGACTAATTTCTCCATAAAATTGCTGCTGTGCTGGAATCACTTGGAAGTTGCTCAAAGCTCGATGGGAGACGATAGAGGAGGGGAGAGTGATTTATTGGTTTTTTAACTGATTTTACTCCTTCTCACTCTTTTTCCCATAACAAATCCCATAACTCCTTGCCTACTTTAGGAATTGTGCTCCTTGAAGTCTTTTGGGTCTCCATTCTGTCTCATTTCCGTGGATCATTGGAGGACAACACTGATTTCTCCCAGTTTTGTGTCTCCATATCCTGCTTCCTTTATCTCCAATCCCATTCTTTAGCATTCCCTTAAAATTTTTTAATTTTATTAATCTCTGGTCGCTCTGAGGAAAACTCTGACTCCAAACATCCTCATGTACTTTGGGATCTTTGTTCCTGTTCTGGGCCTGTCTTTGCTCCTCCTGGTCACTCCCACCTGGAGCTTCATCCAGCATCTCATCAAATGGGATCATAGAATCCTGGAATCATTTGGATTGGAAAGGACCTTAAAGATCATCCAATCCAACCCCATGCCACAGGCAGAGACACCTTCCATCATCCCAGCTTTGTCCAACCTGGCCTTGAACACTTCCGGGGATGGGGAATCCACAACATTTTTGGGCAACTTGGAGTAATCAGGGCTCTAGAAAGGACCTTTCTCCTTCTGGGGAGCATCATGTCAGAATTTTGGGATACAAGCCTTGCTCTACCTACTAATGAGCAGCCAGATGTGATGAAGGAATAAAATCTACCAGGAATCATCAGCTGCTTTTCCAACAAGAGGGGTCTGAACTAATTTAGGGTGTGAAATGGGTTTTATGGACAAGCTTAGCATCAATTGTGTGGTTTTGTATAAAACCATGCATTTTGTGACCCACCTCGTGTCCAACCCTCTCCATCTGCTTTATCTCCAGGTTTCTCCGTGGCACATGCAAGAAGACGGATGGGACCTGTCCTTTTTCCCACAAGGTGTCCAAGGACAAGGTCTGTGTGACTTCCCAATGGGAATGTGGCTCTGTGTGTGAGGGGATGGTTGTAGGGAGGTTCTTCCTCACTGAGTGCTTCCAGCTGCATTTGGAATTTCCTTGCTGAGCTCTTCAGGCTCCTGAATCATTACAGAACCATGGAATGGTTTGGGATGGATTGGACCTTCAGGATCATCTCATTCCAACCCCTCTGCCATGGGCAGGGGCACCTTCCACTATCCCAAGTTGCTCCAAGCCCCATCCACTCTGGCCTTGAATTTTTCAAGGGATGGGGCATCCACAGTTTCTCTGGGCAACCTGTGCCAGGGCCTCACCACCCTGTGGTTGAGGTCTAGAAAAGACCTGTGAAGTCTGAGAGGTCTAAAAGAGACCTCCAAGATCATCAAGTCCGTTTAGTTGCATCTAATCCTTCCCTAGTTCCATAAAATCACATTTCCCTGGAAATCCCTCTGCCAGGGTCGGAGGATGTTTTAAAAAACATAACTTGGAAGTTATAAATGAACAGAAATTAATATCTAAAAAACCAAGTAGCAAAATCAGGTTGACGCCATGGTGGAACAACTTTGGAGTTCCCTGTTTTGCATCTTCCCAATGTATTTGGAGCTCCATTGTTTTACTACACAAGGTGGAAAAATAATCCGGGATTTTTATCTTGGGTTTATCAGTGATGATTTAGCACCTCAGCCTGTGTTTGGCTGGGATATCCACTTGGATGTAGCTGTGGAGACTCCAGCATGGAAGCCAAGGTGCCTGAGGCATGTTCCTTGTCCATGGGGAGCTCATAAGTTATCCGGGAAGTCGCTCTGAATGAAACACAGAGCACCAGATGTTTTTTACGTGGATTTCTCTTCAGAGTCACTTAATCACAAGTACATAAAATAGGGACAGGGACAGCTGCATTCCCTGGCTTGTGGCGTGTCAGAACAGGAATGGAGATGAGGATTGATAGATGGAAAAAAGGACAGTTTGGGTTTTTTTTTATCCTGTAACAGAGTCAGACTTCAGAAATAAAGAAGCCAAGAATGAAGGAAGCTTTACAGTGGGATTGGCTGTTGGTTTATCCAAAATTATTGTAATTAGTGAGGCCAACAACTTTTCGTCATCCTGATGTGCAACCCCCTCTGCCTGCACCTCTGGGCTAAAGGGTTGAAATTCATCTTGCATAAAAGCCAAATTAAATGGAATTTCAGAAGGTGGTGAAGTTTTTTGGTCCCAGGGCAAAAACCTGGATGAGACTTGGGAATTGGACACACCCAAGGAGCTGTTGCAGTTGGTGGTTTATCCACCAAAGGATGTGATGACTGGATGTGGATGAGTTTATGGTCTCTGTACCCAGCAATATTCCTTGGCGTGTTTAAATTCCTGGTGGAGATGTGGCCTCAGTTTCCCCTCCAGAAGCATTTGATCCCTCAAGGAGGACCTCCAGGTTTGGCTTCTGGGCTCTGTTTTGGGTGGATAAATGGAGAACAATGGAAAACTCAACCTTTAGCAGCACCCCACCAGTTAGAGAAGAATAATAGTGATATTGTGGTAATAAAACTGAATTAAAAAGGAGTGACCACGTCAAGGAACTGTTTGCCAATAGCATTTTGGGGACAGAATCCCTGGGATGGGATCCCATGGGATGCAGTGGCCTCAGCCCATCTCACCTTTATCCTGAGCTAACGAAGCATCACCTAAACTCAAGATGAATCATTAATTAACAAACCAGAATCAAAGCTGGCAGTGCCGGCTCTGAAAAGCTTTCGGAGCACGTTTTTCCTGCCATGCTCTGTTAGGAAGGGGAATTATTTTTCACAGGATTAACCACCCTGAGGGTGGTTCAAAGGTCTCCCTGTTTGCCACCTTGTCATCAGCGAGGGCTGGAAGAGAAACAACCTCCTCCACGGAGTTCAAACTTGTTCCAGGGTGATTTATTGCCACGGGAATGCTGCTTCCCAAAGCGAGAGGCAACTTTGCTTTCCAAGTCCCGGAGCTCCCCGTTAACCCGGGTGATTCTTGGCAAAGGTGGATTTTCCCTCATTTATCAAGGCTGGGATAAGCAGGTGAAGGCTCTCAGCAGAGGAAGAAAGCAATTTTCTCCCCACTTGTAGAGTTTTTGGAGCAAATCCCACCTTTTTCTCAGGTGAGGGATTGTACATGGTTGGTTTTTAGATGTTTGAGGTTTTAATGTGATCCATGTTTTTTTTCCGTGTGGGATGATGTGGTTTGGGGATTCCTGATTTCATTGGTCTCCTTGATTTTACTTTGTGGTTATTAGAGAGGGACACCCCAAAATCTCCTCATTGGAGAAGCTTTGGGTTATTGTGTGTTTCACCTCGGTGGGATTTTACCAGGATGGGCTATCCCATCCAGGAGGTGAAGGATCAAGGGCTTGCAGGGTTTGGTTCTTGGTTTCAGGACAAAACTGTTTCTCAACCTTGGTGCACTCCCATGCCTTGGTTTCCCCACTGGAAAATGGGAATAATCACTATTTTCTATGGGAAAAATCAATGTTTTCTATGGAAAACTGCATGGATTCAGCTGTCACAGCAGCAGGGAACTTTTCCCCATCCTAAACAGCAAATTCTTTGCTCCAAGCAGAGAATGGTCTGCAGGATGGAGGACAACACCACATTGTCATGGAGCTTTGCAGATCCAAACTCTGGTGGTTTCCATCACCCTCTGGAGAAGAGAGAATGCTCTTCTTGTTCCACCCCCTGCCACTTTCCACTATCCCAGGTTGCTCCAACCTGGCCTTGGACACTTCCAGGGATGGGGCAGCCACAACTTCTCTGGGCAACCTGTGCCAAGCTCTCACTGCTTGAGGAATCTTGCTCCACGGGAAATTCAGACAGAGCCTTTGGTGAGAAGCATCCACTGAAGTGACACACAGGGAATTTTTCCCCAGTGGATCAGAGCAGCTGACACATCCCAGCAATGGGGAGAAACCAGGAAATCTGAAGGAAGCGAAGGTTGCGAGAGGCCGGGACTCGAGCAGCCGCCCACTGCTGTTCCAACAGCTTTTCCCCTTGAGGAACTCGGAAAGAATCAGCATTTTTCTCCCTAATAGAGCTTCAAAACTCAGTTGTGAGCAATTTGGAGGCTCACGTGGAGTTTCGGGTTCATTTAGCTGCTGCCTCCAGAGCTTGTAGAGAGTCAAAGCTGTCGAAGGCGGCCGCAGCGCCCCAGTGCCTTGAATTAATGTTATTGTTATTTGTGTGGACGTGCTGGGGTGCAAACAAGGTTAATTGAAATGAGAGCGCTGCTTCCTCTTGATAATGGCTCGGGCTTGACAGCAAGGAGGAGTTTATTTTTGTCGGAGAGCTGCCTTTATTATCCCTTTTTATTAGAGCTAATTTGGGCTCTATATCAAAAACTACATTAAGGGAATCGTTTACGGTCACACCACCAGCACCGCCAAAGATCGCCCCAGAGCCCTGTCCTTTATGTTAATGTCTGCAGTTAAAAGACAATTAAAAATAAACTCTCCTCTTTTAAAGCACCCTTTGTTTTCTTTCCTCTCGGCCTCCAGCGAGGCAATTTAGTTCAACCCTTAATGTGCCCTTCAGGGATAAGGGATTTTTCTGGATTGCCCCGGCCGTGGTTATTGCAGCATCGTAAATATTAGTTGGGGATGCTCAAACTGGTGGGACCAGGATGCTACTGGTGAATCATTTGGGATCAATACCACGCCGAGCAGTGAGGAAATTCGGGATGGAGGAGCAGGAGGAGCCGGACCTTCGGGAAGCGCACGTTCCCGGCAGCAGCTGCCTGGTTGGGGCGGGAAGCGGGAAGCTGCCGGTGGTAGCCGGTGAGTTAAGGATGCTGAAATATGGCAGCAGGCTGGTAATTTGTTTTTAATGATAACAGCTGGCAGAAGGTGAAGTTTGTGCTTTGAGGACGATGAGGAGAATCCTTGCGCCGTCAGTTTTCCCCCCATCGGCTGTCGCGCTGCGGAAGCTCGGGAATGCGGGAGCGCGGGATCAGGGATCTGCTCCGTGTATCCCACTGCTCTCCTTCTCCAATGCTCATGCCAGGAGGCCGGGCTCCCCTCCTCCCTTCACTCCCTCCTAGAGCATCCCTGCCTTAGTGTGCAGGAACAGGAATCACAGCCCTGGGGAATTCCAGGATAATGCCTTGGAACGATGCAGATCCCCCCTCCAAATCCTTGCGGAGGAACTTTTATCCTCCTTTTTAGGAACCTTCTTTGGGAGCCTTTATCCAACTCCCTTCCAGCGAGCTCTGTATCCACGGAAGAGCCCAATGGGAAGCACCCCCAGGATGCTGTTTTGGCCTTGGTTATGGCCAGAATTCCCTGTGGAATGTTGCAGTCGGGCTGGGTGTGATCCCTGTGCCGCTGTTCCCATCTCCATCGCTGCATCATCCCTTGGGAAAGGGCTTCCCAGAATTTATGACATTTCCCCAGCCCTTCCCTATGCTATCCAGAGGGAATTTTCTTCCTGGTGGCAGTTTCCAGCTTTTCACCCTCTCCCCAGCATCCTGAAGGATGCTGAGGGAAGCGCCTTTGCTCCCTGCGTATCCAAACACCGGGAACACGTAATACCAGGGAGCTGCCTTGCAGGAGACCAATGAAAGAGCTAAAAATACCTCTGGGATCAGTGGCTGGCAAAAGATTTCTATTTATTTTACACTTGTCACGCTTTTATTTCAGGTCTGGGGGTTGCAGTGATTCCAAGTCACGGGTTTAGGGAATGCTGACGGATTTCTTCTCCTTTGCAGATGCCAGTGTGTTCCTACTACTTGAAAGGGATCTGCAGCAACAGCAACTGCCCCTACAGCCACGTCTACGTGTCCAGGAAGGCAGAAGTGTGCCAGGATTTCCTCAAGGGATATTGTCCCATGGGAGAAAAGGTAAAGAGGGTTTTATCCCAACTCTTGTGGCCAAAGCTGAAGCCACGAGCAGCTTCCTGCAGCAGTTATGGCACTACAGGGAAGAGCTGGAAGCTGTTCAGCACCTGGATGTGATGAACAGCAGTCCTGTGCTTTTCCAAAGGGTTTTGGCAAAGTGGGATTGATTGGGAAAAAAGGGAAAGAAATCAAAGGCTTCAGCTCATCAGTGTGCTGAAGTTTCCCTGGGAAGAGCCTCCATGAGGTGTCCATGTTACCAAGGTGGAAGCACCTGCCCTGAACACCCCTCACTTAAATAGATGAAAAATGCAGGAAAATATTTAGGATTCCCTATTTTACCCAGAAGATCCATAGACATTAATGCTTGTTTTCCACACTGGCCCAGTGACAGGTTAAAACTTGAACCTTAAATCCTGTGGCTTAGTTTTAGGAGCAAGGCCAGCCTTGCTGAGCCAGCCGAGCATCCAGTTGTGCATGAGGGATTCATGGAGCCATGAATCCAGATCCTGGAGATGATTTGGATCCATGCAGTGAAGTCCTGCATGGACTTCATGTGCACCCTGTGGAGAGTTGAAACCTTGTCCATGAGCTTTTGGTATCTGATGTAAAAAGGAAATTGTGGGAGCAGCTTCCCTGGAGCAGGGCTTGGAGCCAGATGCCATTTGCTATTCCAAAGGAGCTTGGAACACACAGGATCTCACCTTTCTGTGTCTTGGCTAAGGGAGAGGGTTGGCCATGCTGGTGTTCCCTTAGGAATCCAAGTGACTGTCCTGTCTTCTCTGCCATTTTCCAAATGGGTTATGGGTTATAGTATGGGATTTCTGCTCATCCTTGGACAATTGTGTCTGGCAGGAAAGGGGGGAATTCTGTCCCTCTGCCCTGCTCAGGTGAGACCTCACGTGCACAGCTGCCTCCAGCTCTGGGGTCCAACAGAAGAAAGATATGGAGCTCCTGGAGTGAGTCCAGAGGAGGCCGTGGAGATGCTCCGAGGTCTGGAGCTCCTTTGCTCTGGATCAGGCTAGGAGAGCTGAGAATGTCCAGCTTGGAAAAGGGAAGGCTCTGAGGACACCTTAGAACCATTTCCAATGCCAAAAGGGGCTCCAAGAGAGCTGGAGAGAGACTTCGGACAAGGGATGGAGGGACAGAACAAGGAGGAATGGCTTCCCACTTCCAGAGGGCAGGGTTAGATGGGATATTGGGAAGAAATTCTTCCCTGGGAGGGTGGTGAGGCCCTGGCACAGGTTGTCCAGAGGAGTTGTGGCTGCCCCAGAGGACTCTTCTCCTTTTCTCCATCCTGGTAGCTCTTGTTGGCAGAGGTACAACCCATCAAGAGAAGCTGTAGATGCTCACATCCCACCAATGTGGCCACCAGCCTATCCTAGAATCCAAACACAATGTCAGATGGAATCCTGGCATCATTTAGGCTGGAAAAGACCTCTAATATCATTGAGCCCAGCTTTTAACCCAGAATGTCAAGTCCCACTAAACTCTGTCTAGTGTTTTCCCCTTCCTTTCCTGAGGAGAAACCACCAAAGAGGAAAAGCCAGGGGAAAAAAATAAAAAGTGAGAGTTTCAAGGAAAGCAGGACATGAGCAGCAGTGATGGGAAGTGCTAATAAATTAGTCTGGGCCTAATTACTTTTTGTGGCAGCGCGTGGAGGGGGACTTGATGCAGGATAAACATTCCCTCAGAAGGAAAACACAGGCATCCTGCCACCTCCCTACAGCACAGCGCCAACCACGCAGGCAGGGTCCCGACAATTATTTTTAAAATATTCCAATTTAAATGAAAATATAAAAGAGATATTTAGAATATTTATTCTATTAGGAAAAGTGCTTACGGCGTCACTTTCGGAATGTCGGGAAAGCATTCTCCTCCAGATGATGGATAGCAGCCTGTAATTATATATGGGGAGAAATTGCTGAGCGGGCCATATTTAACTGGGGAGGAGAAATTCCAGCTTGGGCCATTAAGGGTTAATTTTATTCTCTAAATAATATAAAAAGTGCTGAGTCCGTGCCTTTGCTCCAAGTAGAAAGTCCTCAAATGGACCCCGGAGAGTTTATAATATTCCACTGAATCAAGGAAAAATGTTAACCTTGCTTCATAAAACGATGGCTTGTTAAAGATGCGCAGTCCCTTTTCTTGTGAATTATTTAGGATGGGAGTAAATCTTCCCTCGTTCTGCCTTTCCCTGTCCGAGGAATGTTGGTTTGAAGCGCAAAGAGCACGGAATGCGAAGGTGTGCGACTCCGGTGGAGCATCCTGGGTGGATAAACTCCAACGGGGACGGTCCATAATTAGGAATTTTGGTTGGTTTATGTTGGTATTTGGCACACAGGGCTCTTCTCCCAGTCGTGTTTTCCTCTTTGTGCTCTCACAGAGAAACACAATTCCTGATTTTTAGCAGACCTCCATCAAAAATGTCCATTATTATCCATAATTTATGATGTGTTGCTGGCAGTGTTGTCCCTCATGTACTTCCTAGGATATGTTGCAGGATTCTCAGGACAAGCTGATCCACCTTTGACCCATTCCATGGGCTGTAATTCCAACTGCTCTTTGTAGAAATGACACTGAGACCGACCTGCTCTGCCTTATCAGAAACTTAGAATTAAGTGAGAAAGTTCTAATTTTGCATTCCCAAGTCCTTTTTTCAGGAATGTGGACTGTACAGGGTCTAAATCCACCCTTGGGGACAAGGGAGAGCTCCTGTACAAGATCATGACCACATCCTTCATTAAGGGAATGTTACCCCCAATATTAATTAATTGGCCAAAAGTTGGACTTGATGATTTTGGAGAGCTTTTCCAGCTTAAATGATTCCAAGACTCTGTTTCCAGAAGGAATCCAGAAGTGGCAGAGCTAGGACCTTGATTTCCAGCATTTCTAGAGGTTCCTTGGTCATGGATTGAGAAGTCCTCCACCATTTGTGCTTCCTAAAGGGATCATCCCTAAACACAACGTCATACGTGTCCCTTAAAGCCACAGAGAGATTCCAAACCTTGGAGATCTCTGTCCCAGTTTTCCTGGAGCTCCCTGCCCTTCCCCTGGCACCCTGACCGGGTCATCCTGGGAGGGGCCTCTGGGCTGGCCACCTGCACTGGAGGAAGCCCCAAAAGGGAAGTGGAAAGAGAAGGAGAAATGAGGCCTCTTGCATTTTCTCCCCAGGGTTTTCCAGAGATGTTTCAGTGAGCTGCTCTATGGTCAGAGCTCCTCCTCCCATATGGAGCCTTGTGCAGGGGCTTGGAGAAGGAATTTTCTAGGAGAGGATGGGATGAGGCTGGTGGGTGTGAAGGGTGAGGCAGCACCAGTGAGTGAAGTGTCCCAGAGCAAGGGACAAGCAGGAGAAGACATTGGGTGGAGACATTGTGGATGCCCCATCTCTGGAAGTGTCCAAGGCCAGTTTGGGTGGTGCTTGGAGGACCCTGGGATAGTGGAAGGTGTCCCTGCCCATGGCAGGGGTGTGAAACAGGATAGACTTTATGGATCTTTCCAACCCAAACCAAATTGGATGGCAAACCATGGGCTGGGATCTCTGTGTGGCCGAGAGCCTGGAGCTGGGAATTGTGGTAAGAACTTGTATCACATCCATAGATAACCCCAAAGCTTCCTTGGGATTTGCTTTGCAGGCACAAAAGATGAAGGAGGGAATATTTAGATGGGATATTGAAAAGAAATTCCCTCCTGTGAGGGTGGTGAGGCACTGGTAGAGGTTGCCCAGAGAAGCTGTGGCTGTCCCATCCCTGGAACTGTCCAAGGCCAGGCTGGACAGAGCTTGGAGCAACCTGGGATAGTGGATGGTGTCCCTGCCCATGGCAGAGAGGTTGGAATGGGATCATTAAGATCCCTTCCAACTCAAACCACTCAATGATTCCATTGCTGCACCTGGAAAATTGTTTTCTGTTAAATAATCTTCCCCCCTGCGTGTCCATTAGCGCTGGAGCCGCATTAAATCCCTCTCTCCGGGTTGTTTCCATCGGCTGCCTTGGAGCCTGTGGGTAAATTGTTCCCTCGTGGGAGCTGTTAAACAGTAAGACACAGTGAGATTAAACAACGAGGCTTCCCTGGAAAGGCACGGGGAGATTTGCTGGAATAAATCATGGATAAGAGGGGAATCTGTTCCTATCCCTCTGGAATTCCGACTGGCACAACCAGCCTTGGGATGGTCAAGCTTGACCAGGGGACCTGGCATTGCAGGAGGGTTGAGCTTTGCTGGGACTGCTCATCCTAGCTCATCTTATTCCTAAAATCCATCTTTTTATTGGACCAACAGCTTTCACCAGAGCTCTGATTTCCACCATATCCATGTAAAAAATACGGGACAGGGGCAGCACTGCCTGAGGAAGTGTTGCTTCCTTGGGAAGAACCATTTTCCTCCCCCAGATGGAGCATGGTGGTTTTTTACAGTGCAGCTGCTTGATTTTGCTGTAGAAAATCCAAATGTGGGGATTTTTTCTCAGCTGAAACCTCGTTCTTGTGTGGTTTTTTGTGTGTTTGGTTGGTTATTTTTTCCTTTTCTGGTGGAAGTTCAGCAATTTCCCACCAGAAACTTTATTTTGTGTGTGTGATACATTCGATTTAACACATTCCTTTAGAAAAAAGCACATGAGCTATGTTACAACAGTAAATATTAAATGTCTGTGGGGTTTTCTCTTAATTATCCAGTGATGGAGAGCATCAGTCTGAGATCCTTATTTTCCTTAATCTTTCATCGTGGAAGCTCAACACTATTCATGCTTTCTGTTCTCAGCTGCTTTTTCTGGTTCAACCAGCATTTTTCTTTCCTCACAACCATCAGATCTTAGTGTTTCTGGGTGGCTTTTTCCCCTCCTTTGATCCCAGGTTAACTCCCAACCAACTTGGCTTTTCCTTGAGGAACTCTTGAACAAATGTTGTCCAGCCCTGGCACAGGCTGACCCAGGAAGTTGTCTGGAGGGATTTAACAGCCCTGTGGATGTGGCACTTCTGGACATGACTTAGTGGTGGTCTTGGCAGTGCTGGGGGAACAGGATTTTCCAACCTAAACAATTCCCTGATTCTGTAATAATTTGGAAGTAGCTGATGGAGAGCTCTGCCTTTGATAGCTCTTTTATAGTCCACTGCAGCTGCATGAAAATCAACTACAAAAGCGACTTCATTTCGTTTATCCTTAATTTTGGCTCTGGTTGACAGATGTTTTCTGGGAGCTTGATTTGGGATTTTTTTTCCCCCATAATGTGTAGCAGAAATCTTCAGTCACCAAACTGCTGAATAAGTGAAATTTTTATTTAAAATAAAAAGTTTTTTAGGATTGGTAATGAGGCTGTTTCTAAGGTCATCAGTAGTGTCCAGGATGGATTTGAGCCAGCTAAAATCTCTCCAGGTTCATCCCATTCGTTTGCAGGGAATATTGAGTCCTCGTCCACATCCTCTGGGCAACGAATGCTGCTGATAATAAATGATAAAGCCCAGTCTTGGCGATGGGATCTTCCCATTGGAAGCACTTTGTAGCCTTCAGAAGAGGTTTAAATCCAATCAGGATTCTTCCATGGCCAATCCTATCTGTGTATCTCTTTGGAAATCTTGTGGGTTTCCAGTCGTATCTCGTAGTTTGTAATGGGATAATGAGGGTTCTTATTGTTCTTTTAATTTAACTGTAGCATCTCCAACAGAATTCCTATCCTTACATTAAAGATGGGGCTTATCAGGATGAACTGGAACTGCTTAATAGCCTGGGATTGTTGATAACAGCATCAGGATAAATCCCAGGCTGTGATTTTCTGTTTCTTACACTTTAGTATCTTTGTAGAAGGAGGTAGGGCACAAAACATGAAAATTGGAAAGTTTGGGAGAAAAGCAGCCACGGAATCACAGCTCTAAAGTGAGAATGTAGTGATGAGGCAGAGTTCCTGATTTTGACCTGAACTTCTGTAGAGATGAACAGAAACCCCAGCAGATTTGGTTTTTGCTTCTTGTCTGGAATCTCCCTTTGATCTGATGTGTTCTCTGTTGGAAAATCCCCACATCCTGTGAGCAATGGGTGATTCCCAGGATCACGGAATGGGTCAGATTGGAAGGGACCACAGTGGTGTCATCTGGTCCAACCTCCCTGCTCAAGCAGGGCCATTCCAGAGCACCCAGCACAGGATTGTGTCGAGAAGATTCTGGAATATCTCCAGTGAGGGAGACTCCCACCCTCTCTGGTCTCTGTTCAGGGCTTGGTCACTGCACAGGGAAGAAGTTCTGCCTCATGTCCAGGTGGAACTTCCTGGACATCAGTCCCTGCCCGTTCCTCTCATGCCATTGCTGGGCCCCCCAGAGCAGAGCCTGGTCCCTGCTCTGAGTCCTCAGACAGGGACAGCCAGGGATGGAGTCCCCTCTCAGCTGTGTCTCCTCTTGAAGCTGAACAGCCCCAGCTGCCTCAGCCTTTCCTTGGCAGAGATGTTCCAGTCCCTTCATCATCTTTGTTGGTCTCCTCTGGACCTGCTCCAGGAGTTCCATGTCTCCAGCACTGGACAGAGCCCTCCAGATGTGCCTCATCTGTGCTGAGGAGAGGTGGAAGATCACCTCTCTCAACTTGTTCTTCTTAATGGACCCTAGGATCCCCTTGGACTCCTTCCTTGAGCCACCTGGAACCAGGCACGTGGTGGAGCCCTGTTATCCTAATGGAGATGACACTGTTGGGAATGTCCAGTGGGTGTCTGCCTCACTCCACACCCAGCAGTGATGATTTGGGCATGGGAATTACCATCGATGAGTGGCCCATGTGAAAATGGCTCTGTCATGAATCTGGAGTGGGATGGATGGGATCGTGGAGGTGGGATGGAAATGGGGCTCCTCAAAGCACTGCAGGGGTTTGTTGGGTTCCATAGGCATTGCCACAGAGGGATGAATGCCAGGTTCGGAATTCACCTTCTGGATGTCCAGTGAGTTACAGCCAATGACTCGATATCCAGTGGAAACCAGTGACAAGTGGTGTCTCTCAAGGGTCTCTACTGGGACCACTGCTAATTAATGCCTTCATTAATAACATAATGGGATTGGGTGCCCCCTTGGCAAGTTTGCAGATGACACCAAGTGAGCCACTGTTTCATAGAATCCTGGGATAGTGGATTGGTTTGGGTTGGAAGAGATCCAGTTCCAACCCCCTGCCATGAGCAGGGATTCCCTCCCAGCTACTTTGCTGCCAGTTAAATTCCAAATTATTTTCAAAACACCATCCCAGTCTTGCTCCAGCTTCAGAGGTATTTCAGCTCAAATATTGTTTTATTTGCTGGAAATACCAAAGGAAAGGGTTTGTGGATTTGCAATATATCCTAGAGAGCTTTTAGATCCCAAATCCTTCTGATCATTTGGAGATGACCACGAGGAGTCATCCTTTCCCTGCAGGCATTTTGCTGGGCAAACTCTTTTGAGGGCAGAAGCCTGTTTTGGAGCAAATTCCTTTGGATACCTGCATTGGTTAAATTTCTCCATCATTATTCCAGTCTGGATGATGTTCGGATGTATTGTCCTCCAGGTTTTAATGACAGGGAGCTGGGATTTTTTTTAAGGCTGTTTCCATCTGTACCCAATTATAAAAAAACCATCGGAAAAAAGCTATTTACTGGCTGTCACTTCGGAGTGGCGTCAAAAAGGCTCCGGCACCTCCAGCCATCACTTCCCAACAGCCACTTAGAAGGACATTAAAACAGCCTGACATCCATCCAGTCCATTAATCCTGCTGCTTGGCCATGGGGATACCTGGAATAGCTTCCGCAAAAGCTGCGTGGATGCTCAAGAGGGCTTTAAAAAGTAGAAAACACTGGAGTTGAGGCAGTTGAGTTTTGGGGATTTTAATGCTCCCCTTCCCCTTTAAGGTCTGGTTGGTGGAACTTGTGTCCATCATGATGGATAGAGGGATGGACGTGGATCCCAAGGAGATGGGAAGATGCTCCCTCATCTGTTCACAGAATCACAGAGTTGGAAGGGACCCACAAGGATCATCAAAGTCCAGCCCTTGTCACCTTCTGTCCCCCAGCACTGGGAAAGGAGCAGGGGGTGAGATTAAGCCTGGAGATACTTGAGAAGTTCAACCTGGGCAAACTGCTGCCCAGGAGCCAGGAATGCCAGGCTGGATGGGATCTCTCCTCCCCACCCTGTACGGTCAGTGGGTGGTTGTTGGTTGGCCCAGTGACCCAGCTTCACCTTCCTCCCACCCTCCATCCCCTCCTGCCAAGCTTGTTCATGGAAAATGTTCATTAACATCATTCCCAAGACTGAGCCAGGACTTTCCACCAGTTGCTGCCTCCTCCTTTGCCAGCTCCGTGCTAAAGAAGGCTGGGCCCTGCAAACCTCCTCATCCCTGTCTCATTCCTGGAGCACGTCGGGCCCTGTTGGACCATTTAAGGCCTTGTGGATCCTTGACAGCACCTGGAATTTCACCCAAAGCTGCCTTGGCAGCCAGGGAGGAGTCCTGGACACGGGATCTGCCAGCTGGGCACCATCCCAACCCTGGGCACGTTGCTGGACAGACTGTGGGGGGAACCCCACAGCGGGCAGACCGGGACTGGGACATATCCATGGGATGCTGGCATCCTCATCAGCACCTGGTGGAACCAGAGTGGGGTGGAATTTCTCCCTGGGGCTTTTTAGGGATTCTGTGGGGTTTTCTCATCTGTCTGGTGGAAGGGACCAGACTTTTTTCCCTTTTTATGGCCCAACTTGTGGGCTGGCGGGGGTCCCGGGGGGGTATAATTAGCCACCCCGACAGGTGGCAGGGATCGGATGGCCCCCAGCACCACCCCACAGTCCCGCTTGGCTTCACCCCGGCTGACGTGTGGCCGGCGGCAAAATTCCCTGTGGAAGCCCAGCCCCAGCATGTTGGATCTGGCAGGAGCAGGAGAGCTCCTGTAAATAAACAGAAGGGGCTTTTCCAGCCTCCGGAGGTGATTCCAGCCTCACCATCCCAGCCCTGGGACAACGGGGATGGACGGGGAGTTACGGAAGAAGGGCCGGAGCGCCGGGAACGGCGTGGAAAAGCCATTAGAAACCTGAGCTGGGGACACGGCCCCGGGATTAGTCGCACACGGTTTGTTTTCTTTATTAAGTATCTTTTTGCCATGGAGCCAATAAACATGGGCTGCTCCAAGGATTCACTTGGAGGTCGGGGCTGGGGAGAACACTGGAGAGGTGGCACATCCCGATCCCAGTGCCCAGCCAGGATCATGGCCCCGTCCCACCCCGCAGGGATTTGTAATCGGTGCCCCGCTGGGAAGGAACAGCCATGTTTCTTGGCCTTTTCCCAAAATAATTCCTCGATGTAACGTGGCTTTTTGAGGTCAGGGCTCTTTTTTCCTGCTCTTCTTCTTTCCAAGTCCATTTTGTGCTGGAAACGTCTATACAGAAGAGGATTTCACATCCTTTTCAGGCATCATCCTGAGCAGAGCCAGGATTTGGACTTGATCCTTGGGAGTCCTTTTCAACTCAGGATATTCTGTGATTCCAGAACTGGAGATGGTCAGACCAGCACCCAACAACAAGGGCTTGCCCATCCCCACAATCCTGTGCCCCATGGGGATTGTCCCTTCCACATGGGCTTGGAAGCACTGCCTGCACATTCATCTCAGTCTTCAATCCCTAATGGGTTGTTCCTTTAATTTTTTCTTTTCCTTAATTTTGTTCCATTTATTTTAAAAGAAGTTATCAGATTGAGGGATTTGCTTTTCTGCTCGCTAATATTTAGGGAGAAATTCCTGTGGTTGAATTCCTGTCCAGTTACTGCCTTTTCCAAGAATTTCTCTTTGGTCCAGGATGTATCCTGTCTGCAAGTGAAGTGAGAAAATGAAGAAAATATCCTTTGGAGACAGGTAGAGCTGGGAATGTCCAGCCTGGAGACAAGAAGGTTCCAGAGAGACTTTAGAGGCTCTTCCAGTGCCTAAAGGGGCTCCAAGAGAGCTGGAGACAATTTTAGACAAGGGATGCAGTGACAAGAGAAGGAAGAATGGCTTCCCACTACCAGAGGGCAGGGTTAGATGGGATATTGGGAAGAAATTCTTCCCTGAGAGGGTGGTGAGGCCCTGGAATGGAATTTCCAGAGAAGCTGTAGCTGCCCCATCCCTGAGAGTGACCAAGGCCACTGTGATGGAGCTTGGAGCAAGCTGGGAGAGTGGAAGGTGTCCTTGCCCATGGCAGGAGGTTGGAACGAGATGATTTCTATGTCCCTTTCAACCCAAAGCATTCCATGATCCATGTTCCTATAAAACACAGGATTTGGGAGTAATGGCAAAGCCAGGCACTGTTCAGATCTGACTACTTCAGGTTGCCCGTTGGTTGTATAATTACTTCCCATTCCAGCTCCTTGAAATAGAGGTGGAAAATCATAGGAGTGGGGGTTTTAAATGGATTTTTTTGTGGAAAAGCAGCACTACCACTGCACTGTCCCCCCCACTGAGCCCATATCCCTGTGTCCATGTGGATCCAGCCCTCCTGCTGCTCAGCACCATCCCCAACCTCCAGCACACGAGCTCCCTGCTCCGCTGCCGACTTCAGCACTCGGCCCCGGGCGACGGAGCCGCCGAATCCTTCTGCTTTTCAAGGAGAGAGCTCAGCAGGGATCTCGCTTAACCCAAAGGTCAGCACGGGGAGCTGCTCCCGTGTCCCCAAAGTCAAGTTAAAAGGGCAGGAACTGGCCTCCATCCTACATCGTCGGGAGGATGGATTTTTATAAACAGGCCAGAATGGTGGTGCTGAAACCGTCCCTGTGTTTCTCTCCCCATGGATTTATCTTGTTTTCCCCACAATTTGAGTGTCTGTAGCATGGAGAAATGGGATGCGTGGGCATCTGAGAGTGGAAGGACTCCCATTTCTCATGGAGAAGGTCAACAATGGAATGGATGTTGGAGGTGGGAATTCTTGGTTGTGCCATGTATGTTGGGTTGAGTCTCTCCATGGATTTCACTACGTGATGCAAAAGCCAAACTGGGTAGGATTGGCGCATCCTGGGTGGGAGTGGGTCCACATGGGACTAAGAGGGGTCCAGGACCTGTTCCCACCCTTCGTCCCTTGGGATATGCTGGGATGAGCTCTCTGGATTGCTGGGAACAGAGATGAGAGAGAGGCTGTTCTTTTTCCTCCCTCCCAGGCATCCAGATAGAAATCTCAGCTCCTCTTCCCTGCCTGCATCTCTTCCTGCCTTTCCCCCTGCCAAAAGTGCAATTTCCCAGCAGAAAGCCTTGTGAGGAAGCTCTGGGACACTGATGGCACCTCACTCCCACCTGCACCACTGGGTGTTGCTGGGAGCCGCCAAAAGCTGGAGCTGGGAGCGCAGGAGCATTTTTAGGAATGAACATCTTGATGCTGTTGTTTTGACAGCCCCATTCCATGGCCATGCTGAGCTTCTTTGGGTGGGACAGCATCAACCAAGCCTTAGGAAGAACAGGTTGAGTTCCAGTCCTCATCTATCTTCCTCAGAAGGGTGGTCCAGGCAGCAATCCCAAAATAAGTCCTAAAAGGATTTTGTTCCTACTCTTCCCTTCTTTTTTCCAAGTCCTGAGCATGTCTGGCACAACAAAACCCTGTGTCCTCTCTAAAACCAGCTTCTCCAGCCCAAATAACCTCCTTGGGACCTCTTCAGGGGTAAATAATTTCTGTTAAGGCTGTGGTGGTTTGAATCCATAAAATCAAGCACTTGGAAAACCATGGGTGAGTGTGGAATGTCCCAGAGTAGAATATTATTTTTAGTAGTATTTTTTCATGGAATACTGTTTTGATGCGGAAAAGGAAACACCAACACATCCCTCTCTTCCTTAGCAAGGTGTTGGTGCCACCTGAAGTAGGTCAGCTGTGGATTCCTGTGCTCCCACAGGGTTTTCTCTGCTTTTTTTCAACTCCTCTCCCTCTTGCCCTGGCAGTGCAAGAAGAAGCACACGCTGGTTTGTCCCGACTTTGCCAAGAAAGGTGTCTGTCCCAAGGGTGTCCAGTGCAAACTCCTGCACCCCCAGAAGAGGCGTCACTCACAGCAGGCTGGAGGTGATGGAGACCACAACCCCCCTTCCAAGTGGAGAAGGATCCAGGAGGTGTCAGGCAGGTAGGAAAGAGCTTGTTTTACTTAATTTTGCTTAATTAATTTGCTTAATTCCCAACCTGCCCCAGATTTTTCCTCTTCCAGGCATGTTCCATCTGTGTCCTGGTTTATTTTAAGATGTTATTGATGTGGGTCACTGTGGGGTGTCCTGATGGAGACACCCTAGAGATGGGTGATGTCTATGCTTGGGGAAGAGCTGATGGAGAGGAAAGAATGGATTCACCCTTAGGAATGTGCTATCCAGGGCTTTGGCACCTCCAGCTATCTTTGTGGCTTTTGTAGAGCTTCCTCTTGGAGATGGAGGAGCCCTGATGGAGATTCCACTGCTGAAAGTGGGTTCAGGTTATCCACAGTGATGTGGGAAACTGGAAAACATCATCCCTCTTCCTTACATCCACATTGGAGAGTAGAGCTGAGCCTTCTCCATGGCATGGAAGGGTTGGAGAACCAGAAATGGGGATGGACATGGAAATAAGAGGCTTTGGAAAAGTTTGATGCCAGGCTGGGCCCTTGGTTAATCCTTGGAAGCTCTCTGAGCTCTCCCTGATGTTTTCGGATGCTGGGATGGAGCCACAGGCTGATGATGGATATGTTGATCCTTACAGGGAGATGGATTTTCCTGAGCTTGGCGCATCCCCTGCCCTCACCCCTGAGTCCTGCCTGCAGCACAACTACATCCCAAGGGAATTAAAATTAAAGCCAAATGGAAATTTGGCTTTAAAAGCCAAAATCTCCAAGTCCTGCTCAGTGGGAGGAGAAAGGATTGATTTGGGTGCTTGGCTTCTCCTTGGCTTTTTGCAGCAGGAGGTGGGAGTGAAGGTGGGAAAGGGAGGGACCTGGGAGCTTTGCCAGGCTGGTCCATGCTCCTGGAATCCTCCATGGTCTGGGCCTGGGCCTCATCCTGGCCCTGCCTTGTAAGGTAGCAGAGGGGGATGAGCAGCTCCGCGGGTTCTCCGAACTTATCCCGGGTGACAGAAGAGCCTTGGAATGACACCCAGCTCACGTTCCCGGTGTGAACGAGGTGTAAAATAGCTCCTTGCTCTTTTTAGGGAAGGAGGAATGAGCGCAGGCCTGGCTGGTTGGGAGGCTCCTGGCGTCCTCCGCTGGGAAGGGAGCACGCCCCAGCTTGGAAGCTGCTCCAGAGGGTTTTTTTTCCTTTATTGGCACCGTCATGAGAGATGTCAAAGGAGCTGGAGTGTCAAGTTAGCTTGGAAGAGAGTGGCAGGGCTGGGAATGAGCCAAGTCCAGCAGGACATCTCCAAGCCATCCCTGCTCTCCACACCCTCCATCTCCCCTTCCCTCTGCTGGATCCCAAACAGGAGCCCAGCACCTCCACAAGAATCTGAGGAGCTGGGCAGCTTGCAGAGAAGTGCCAGACAGGGAATCCAGCTGGGAAGGGAGAAACTCTGGCTGAATCTGTACTGGCTCTGGCAAAATCAGGGAAAACAGCACAGCCTTGGATGGAGACTTGGGAGCTCCAAGCCTCTTCCATTGCATGTGATGCCATGCCCAGCATTGCCAAGTGGGATTATTTTACTTTTCCTTATTATTTTTTCCTATCTGCCTCCTGCAGGAATGATCCAGCTCAGCTCCAGGATGATGGGGAAATTCCCGGACCCTCCAGTGCAGAGCAAGAGGTGAAGTTTTGGAAAGAGGAGGACTCCAAGCCAAACAGCTGCCTACGAAAGCTACCATCCTTCATCTCCCTCCGATCCCCGGAATCTCCCGGTTCCCAGGGCTGCAAGGGGGAGAGGGATGAGGATGAGCCAGAGGATGAGCCAGGTAGGAATCACATCCTCTGCTTGGAGCTACTCTGGTCTTCCAGGAACAAAAGTTACTCTATGCTGCTCTCTGTGGGCTTTGGTGGGATTGATGTTCCTTGTGGATCAGCGAAGGGACCATTCTGGCTGGGAATGCTGCTCTCCACCAAACCAGTTAAGACTGGGAGTCCAAACGGGGATGGTAATCAGGATTCCCATCTGGGCACAAATCCTTGTGTCTATTCCCAAAATTGTGTGTGAGAACTTTGTCCCCTTATTTCATCAACTCCTTCCTTATCCTGTAAATTATCTGATGATAAATTTGGTCTAATTTTCATGATGGAATCACAGTGGTGCCCCATAGGAAAGATGTTTAGTGGGATGCAAGGATGCTCTGCCTCCGGAGGACCTCTGGACCATCCATCACACCTGTTTCCCAGCAGGAAATATCTTGGAAGCGTTCCAATAAAAACATTCTAGTGGGAGGTGGGATGGAAGGTTTGCAGGTTGCAAATTCAAAAGAAGAGCTGTGTTAGTCTGGGATTATCTACTTTGGAGTCAGTAAAATTTTTGGAAAATGTAGTTTTAGGATGAGCAGAATTTTTTAGTAATTCTGACACATGAGAGCAAGCGGCTTCTGCTTCTCCAATGTCTTCCTTGATTCCTCCTCTCCTAATTGAGCTCCTCCATGGGAAAATCTCTTAATCACCACTACAGGATGGGATTTTCACATGCTCCAGGGATTACCCCCAGAAGCAGAGGTGATGGAGATGGCGAGGCTGCAATTGTGCCTGGTTCTTCCCAGTCCTGAGTGGAAGGTTTTTGGCTGGATGATGCTCCACACTTCCCCTCTCCATCCTTCTCCAGAGCTTCCTCATCTCTGGAGCACCATCCGGGAATGGGCTCAGAAATTACAGTATTTTGTGGGAGTAACGATGAAATTCCCATTGCCAGCTCTGCTGGCACAAGATTTGGCTCAGTATGAGCTCTTCCCCTCTTTGATCCTTGCTTTCCATGCAGTCTGGGAGCAGGATCTCACTGGGATAAGGGATGAATTCCATTGCAGAAGCCAGGC
This sequence comes from Notiomystis cincta, assembly GCA_013398075.1. Lineage (NCBI taxonomy): Eukaryota > Metazoa > Chordata > Aves > Passeriformes > Notiomystidae > Notiomystis > Notiomystis cincta. Next base: position 25,984 of record VZRX01018595.1, on the reverse strand, counting down.
TGGAGCATTTGCAGGATCATCCATAAGGATCTGCAAGGCTGCGCCTGGCTTGGCCACTTCAAGCCAGGGAGGGCTGAGATGCCTTAACACTGTAGGGAAGAGAATTCCCAGGATTAACAACATATTCCCGAAGTCACAGATGAGCATGGGCGCTGTTGAACAACAGTGTGGTAAAGACAGCGAAGGGACCATTCTGGCTGGGAATGCTGCTCTCCACAACACAGAGTGAAACACTCAACTTCCCTTTCCAGGGATTTCTTCTCCCCTCCTTCCTTTTTCCTTGGCCTGGGTTCAACTCCCTTTTGATCTCGGGAAGAGTTCCCAAAGCAGGGGCTTAATCGGGGTTTTTATCTCTGTGATGAACTTGGAACAATTAATCCATGGAAAAGAAGGCTGTTGAAATGCCTTGGAATACACTCTACAGCCTGGACTAACTCAGGAACAAGAGCATCCTTTTCCTCTTAATTCTGTTGTCTGCATCCAGGGCAGGATATTTCCAGGCATTTTGGATGGAGGGATGAGGAGGAGGAGTTGGTTCTGTTGGGAATGTCGGCAGGAAAACTGGGGGAACCTGGTGGTTACGAGGTCAGGGCACTCATCCTTCTGTGCTCCTTTGCCCAGGGAAGCTCATGGCATTGGGAAAGCAGATGCTGGAAGATCCATAGGAAAGGAAAACCATCAGGAATTACAGATAGCTGTAAAATCATCTGATGATGAAGCAATTTCCCTGTCAAAGTGATGGCGTGCTGGGTCTGGACATGGGAATGTTGATCCATGGGTTTGCCCATCCTTGGGTATTACCTTAATCCTAGCCAAGGGATTTTGGGGCACAGCAGCACCCGGGGACCCCCAAATCCAATGGGATAAGAGGATCCCTGGCCACCATCCTGAGAAGACATGGGATTGATGCTCCTAAAGGACCAAACGCTTCATGGTGGCCACATGACCTGGACTAGACTCCATGATCCTTGTGGATCTCTTCCAATATTCCTGTATCCCTTCAGAATATTTGGTGATTCTGAGATTGAGTTTGGAGCTGAGCGAGTGGTCAGGATGAGTCTTTGCATAGCTCTAGGAAGTAGCCAGAGTCTGGGGTGGGATTTGGGGGTGGGATTTGGGGATCTTTTCCAGTGATAACGTTGGGTTTGTGCTTGTGAAGCCTGAAGTTGACACATGAATTATTGGGATGGCAGATAAGGAGGAGGATAGGTTTTTATTAAGGAATGAGCTGAACTCTGTGGTTAAATGGTCACAATTGGAGAAAATGCCATTTTAATCCTAGGAAATGCAACAGGAATGAAGAAAAACACGGGAGGGGCAGACAGAGAGTTTGGAGATGACCTTTAAGGACCAGCATGGGCAACAGCATCAGCTTGCGGGGTCTCAGTGGGGGTCTAGGCTTGGGATATAGGGAAAGGGGACTGGAAAGGAGGGGATGCGTGTGGTCTGTGTGTGTGGAGCGAAGCTACTGTCACATTCCCAACCCTCCAGAGGAGCCTGGAAATTTGGGGTCAGAGGAGTGATTTGTTGACAAGGTGGTGATAGGGAAAAGGTTGATATTGGGAGTCTTTTCCAACCTAAATGATTCCAGGATTCTGTGATTTGAGGGCGCTGGTGCTTTCCAAGTATCCTTCAAAAAGCCAATCTGCTTTTTTTGGGGCGAGCCAACCGCTCCCAGCTGAGCATCCCAAATGGGAAGGGTGGGTTTGGTGGCATCCCATCGTTCACCTTTTGTTATCCACCCAGGAGCACAGAGTCGGAGGGAGAACAGGCTTCCCTATCCCTCCGACTCCCGTTTTCCAGGTAATGGGCTTTTCCATATTTCACCTTCCAGTTAAATCGCCTGCGCTGGAGCCTAACTGGCCTCCCCGCGCTAATTGCACCAATGCAAACCATTCCAATCGAGTGCTAATTTAATTAGAAAGCACCCATTTTAGTTAATTTGTTCGAGAAGATCACTGCAAACTCCTGGAGAGAACAGATGTTCCCCTCTCCCCCGATGAACATTCCGGGCTTTGTAAATGGCTCCGCTCAGCCTTGTTTAGGAGAGAAAAGAGGATTTTATAGCCGCAAACGACCCTTTCTGTAAACATTTTACAGCTCTCTGCACGTTTGAGTGACGATAAACCCCGAGCAGCTCGGCGGGCTGCAAATTTGGGACCATACGGCCGTCATTTTATTGTCATATTTCACGGTCGTAACGTTAATGGAAGATGCTCGCTCCAGTCTTTTTTAACGGCTCCGCTGAGCACGCTCAACCGCCTCGGCTTCCGAGGAATTCGGGGAGGTGCGGCGGCGGCGGCTTCTGGGTTTGTTTACGGCTTCCAGTTCTGGAGGGATAAGTTTGGGAATGTGGATTTTTGCCTCTTTTCTTGCCGTGGTTGAGAGATGACCCCAACGGGGCACAGAAACTGCCACTGCCACCGTCCCCTTGGTGGCGGGTCCTGATCCAACCATTCTCAGCTCCAGGAATTTGAGAATTAAGAGAATATCCAAATTGGAAGGGTCTCGTAAGTCCAACTCCAGGTCCTGCACAGGACAACCCCAATATAATTTAGGAGAAATCTAGTGCTGCCATCCTCCATGTGGATGTGGCCAGTCCCCCTTGGAGCCTGTGGGATCTTCGCTGCCTTCAGCATCTCCTTCAGTGCTTCTTCTGCCACCAGATCCTTGCTCCAGAACTTTTTCTGGCAGCCAGGTGAGGCAACCAAGCCTTTGATCAGTGCATGTTGATGGCAGAAGATGCCCTGGAGCTTTCCAGGAAGCATCTTCATGGTTGGGGATGGAGGGCTTGGACTCAAGGCAGTTGTCCTGGCATGACAGGAGCCGGCATCACTGTCAGCTTTGACCCCAGCAAGACCTGACGCAGTTTGTTCCTTTTAGAAGGAAGAAATGGAGATAAAATGCGGGGAATTGGTTTCTCTGTGTGGTCACAAACATCTCCAGGATAGTGAGACCCTGCCACGGGCTTTCTGGAGTTGTGGATGCCCCATCCCTGGAACTGTTCAAGGCCAGTTTTGGATGAGACTTGGAGCAACTTGGTCGAGTGGAAGATGTCCCTGCCCTTGGCAGAGGGTTGGAATGAGATGATCCTTAAGGTCCTTTTCAAGCTAAATCATTCCATGATTTCATGATCCTGTGCTCTAACCCCATCCATCTTGGTGGCAACCACTGGGCTCACTCCAGTATGTCCATGTCCATCTGTCAGTCTTCAACCCTGACAGCGATTCTTTGAGCACAGTTGAAGACAGGAGGTTGAAGATGGCAATTCCCAATAATCTTCTCCAGGCAGAACTTTCCCCCTCCCAGTTCTGTCTCTTAATCCAAGTTACCTTCAGGAGACATCTTAGCCACCTTGGGCTTCTCTGAGGATCTTGAGTGGGGAGCAGAGTCCTTGGCCCTCCTGGTGGGGCTTGTTGCCTCTTTTTGGAAAAGATCTTCACTAACTGTGAATTGGTCATTAGAATGGCTCTCTCTTTCCCAGAGTTTGCTTAGGTGCTGGATAAGCTCTCTCGCAAGGTTCCCAACTTTTGGGGAATCTGCTTGAAGGTCTTGGTGCATCACCCAATAACTCCTTGACTCTGGTCCATCCCTCCTGGATGCTCACAGGAGCAAGGTATTCAGGAAGCTGTGGAGCCAGGTCAGTGCACCATCTAATAAGGGCTCCAATCCCCATGGAGATGCCACCAGCGTGTACAGGATGTGTGGAATGTGCCCATTTTACAGTCATCCCTTCCCCTGGATCCCTGGGTCATTTCCAGGTCCAAGTCCAGCCCTTGGGATCATAGGATGGAAGGGACTTGGGGAGGTCAAGTCCAACCTCCTGGGTGAACATGTCCAACCTCAACAACAAGGTCCAGCTCATCATGTCTGATGGCTGAGAAGTCAAGGACACAAGGCTGGGGATGGAACACAGAACCTCGTAGGAGAACAGGAGGAGGTGGAGGCACTTTGATGGTCCTGCTGAGGGCGCACGGGAGTTAAAAGACCTCCCCAGATTCTCAGCAGAGGATGAGGACAAGCTAAGGAGAGGAAGGGCAGGAAAAAGGAGTTTTGGTCCATCTGCTTGATGGATCTTGTTTTTAAATCAGCCTTCCCCTGAGGTCTTCTGCTCCTGTAGGACAAGTGATCAGGATCCAGACAGGGAGCAGGAAATCTTCATCATTCTTCTTGATGGGATCCATGAACTCATAGCTCAGGAGCCCCAGGAGGACTCTGGGCCAGCTTGGACCTTGGTGGCACCTTCCCAACTCTTCTCCTGGCACTTGGCAGATCTTCCTTGTAACGGAGAGGGTGAAAACACACCTGGCAGGTGGCAATGGGATGCTCCCATTCTCACTTGGATCTCCTCCTTGCCTTGGCTGTGTTATCCCACTGCGGGTGGATGCTTCCCTCTCCAACCTCCTGTTAAATGCATGCAGAGAGAGTTTAATTAGAGAGGATAAGAATTCTTTCATAACTGAATTAATGACCCTCTAATTAAATTTAGATAATAAATTACCAAATTACATTTGCTAATTCAAACATCTGCCGAGCTGCACCCATCCCTCGAGTAGGACAATGTGAATCCATTGAACTGGGGAGGTTTAAGCTGAACATCAGGAAAAATTTCTTCATGGAAAGGGTGGTCAGGCATTGGAATGGGCTGCCCAGGGAGGCAGTGGAGTCCCCATCCCTGGAGATGTCCAAGGAACAACTGGACATAGCACTCAGGGCTCTGGTTAATAGTAATAGTAATAATAATTTATTTTAAAAGGCATCTCCCAGCCCAAGTTTCTCCAGGAGTACTTTGGCAATGAAAAGAAAAGACAGATTCAGCCTCTGGACTCCCCTAAAGTGTCCTGGAAAGGGTTAAGGGATATTTTTCCTTTGGGAATGAAGAGGAAAAGTGTATTTGAAGGGAATTTCTCCTCATGATGTTAAACCTTGAGCATCCAGCAGGAAAATGCTGGGATGCATCTCGGTGCTCCGAGCCTTCCTGGAGGAAGATGCAGGGCAGGATGAAACCCTTTGGTGGCATCAGGATAATGATGGAGATCAAACATTCCATCAGGCTGGAGGTTGTTGAGGAAAGGAAACCAACAGAAGTTCCATCTTTTCTCCTGCTGGATGGTAAAGTTTGGGAAGCTGCAAGCCGGTTGTCTTTCCCTGCATCCCACTGCTTTGGGGCTTAGGAATCTTCCATCCCTGATGTGGGGCATCTCCAGCTGTCTTCCACCTCCCCACCTTGTGGGGAAACCCAATTTTTTAATCCCGCAGGGATCAGGAATGATGAGCAGAGAGAGGATTTGGGGCCCAGACCCATCTCCTTTCACCCTTCATCTGACAGGTTTCCCCACCTTGAAATCCCTTTCAATCCCTCTCGGATCAGCATCTGGATGAAACAAATTTGGTTTTAACTTCCCTGTCAGATGCAGCTGGAGCCGCTCGGCTCTGGCTGGGGGAAAACCAGGTTTTATTGAAAAATCTAATGGTGCCACCTGAAGTGTGATTTACTGCACTGTCCACTCCTCGGACTTGATAATATATTTCTATTAGATTTCCTTCTTTTCCCTCTTTTTTCCTGGAGAAGAGTGGCAAGTTTCTCTGTCTGCCTGACACCTTCTTAGGCTTAGGCAAAATAAATGTTGATTTCCATCAGGAGGAAGAGCGCTGGAAGTCCTAATTCTCCGACGAGCCTGACAAGCTCAGCGAAAACCGCCTGGTTTTCGATGGAAAACTCGTGATCCGGCCTCGGTTCCTCTCCTTTGGAAGCTGTTCAATCATCGGAATGAAAAAGGGGTTGCTTTCGCTAACTAGAAATTATATACCTGGTTCCTTGGAAGATGGATTGCGCCGCTCCCGGAATGCCGGGAAAGGCGGCGGGGGGAGAGGGTGAAGGAGCTGGAGATGCAACCCAAGATTGATCACGCCATTTGCAGGATCTCCCAAGCACAAAACTGGAAAAATATCTTTTCCTTTGCTGGGGTTGGGTGAAGTGACACCCCGGTGTGATCCAGGTTTTCCCTCCTGGAGGTTTTTTGGGATGGGGTGTTTACCCGTCGGCTGCACCATCCTTCCTCCATCTCCTTTCATCCAAGGGGAGAAACTGAACCAGTTTAGTCCTCTCACAACCTATTTTGGGTTTGTTTTCTCGTTCCTGCCTTGATTTTTCTGAGGAATCTGTTGGCAATCAAGCACGGATGCTCTGGAAGTATCTTGGCTCCATGCACTCTGTACCAAAGTCAGGAAGTTAATTACGGTCGATTCAGNTCCAACCTGAAGGATTCTGTGATCTTTCCATTTCCATCTGCTACATCCACCAGACACCTTTAGGCTTCGGATACCTTCAGCCTTTGGGGCGCCACAGATGACCTGGGTGTTGCTGGAGGCTGGGGCTGGATCTTCTCATGTCTTGGTTGGCTCTGAGAAGCTCCAAAAGTCAGAAATTTCACTGTGATTTAATCTCCTCATTGCAAAGTTTCCAATTTATGACCTGCCAAGTCTCACTCCTTTGCCAGGACTGAAATCTTCTTCCATATTAATTTTTTGCCCGTTTTTTCATGGAATCCTAGAATGATTTGGATTGGAAGGGACCTTAAGAACCATCTAATTCCCATGGGCAGGGACACCTTCCAGTAGGATATTTAGACTCAGTTTTTAGGGTCTCATCCAGCTGTGGCAGAAAGTTTGGGTGGATGCAGCAGGATGAGTTTCTATTGCAGGTTGTCACCACGTGGATTTAGTGCAAGATGGAGCCAAGGAGATCCAACCCTCCCCATCTGCTTTTTCCATCCGAAAAACCATTTATGGAAAATTCTGGAATGTAGCCCTTGCTGCTGGGCTTTCCACCCTATCTTTTGTCGCCAAGTTTTAAATAATAATAATAATAATAATAATAATAATAATAATAGTAATAGTAATAGTAATAGTAATAGTAATAGTAATAGTAATAGTAATAGTAATAGTAATA